>PVIY010023861.1:0-38934 GCA_004026745.1 Myrmecophaga tridactyla | reverse complement strand
TAGAAAGAGCCAGCCAAAGCAGAGAGAAGTAGCTCAAATGATGAACCTTCAGAGGCCATGATTCCTGTTGGGACTGAGGATAGGAAAGGTGGTTCCTGACAGTGTCAGTCTGTGGTCTGAGAGTTCCAGGCCCATTCAGTTCAGGGTTGGAAGAGAGCCATAAAGAGCTCAAACTAAACTTCTCAACTTGAGAAGCACAGTATAGTAGAAAGAAAGCATTTGGATTTTGGAGCAAACAGGAGAGCTTACATCCTAGTTCTGCTTATTGGTTATATGATCTCAGACACAGGGTGGTGTGTCTTCCCATCTCAGAGTTGTTATGAGAGTTAAACAAGGTACCTTTAAACCTAGAAAACTGTGCCCTGTCTTTTCTTATGAGTTATAATATAGTATAAAGTTCCAGGATCCTAAATTATAATTCATAATTAACTTTCTTTGGTTTTCCCTTTCTTCTCTTTCCTTTGAACACCTAATTAACTCTCTTGGCTTCAACTGCCATTTTCACGTACAAAGTCCTAAATTACTAGTCCTAAGTCTTCATCTAGAGCTCCAAATGTTTGTGTGCATCCTCCACTTGAATAGCTCAGTCTCACTACCTTGTCTAACATTGGCATCTTCACTCAAACTTGTCAGCCTATCCAAATTCCTTATTTTAGTTAGTGGTATCACATTCTTCACATCTCCCAAGCTAGAAATCTGAATATTGATTTTGATGTTTTCAGTATCAGTTAGGTCCTGGCAGGAACCACAGGGCTCACTCAAATGGGTAATCAAGGAGAATTTAATAATCATTTCTTAGTTTGTCAGGGCTGCTGTGCTGGTTTGAAAGGATGTATGTCTCCTAGAAAAGCCATGTTTTACTCAAAATCCCTTTTCATAAAGGTAGAATAATCCCTATTCAATACTGCATGTTTGAAACTGTAATCAGATCATCTCCCTGGAGATATGATTTAATCAAGAGTGGTTGTTAAACTGGATTAGGTGATGACATGTCTCCATCCATTTGGATGGGTCTTGATAAATTTCTGGAGTCCATAAAAGAGGAAACATTTTGGAGAATGAAAAAGATTCGGAGAGAGCAGAGAATGCTGCAGCACCACGAAGCAGAGAGTCCACGAGCCAGCGACCTTTGGAGATGAAGAAGGAAAATGCCTCCTGGGGAGCTTCATGAAACCAGAAACCAGGAGAGAAGAAGCTAGCAGATGACGCCGGGCTCACTATATGCCTTTCCAGATGAGAGAGAAGCTCTGACTGTGTTCACCATGTGCCTTCTCACTTGAGAGAGAAACCCTGAACTTCATTGGCCTTCTTGAATCAAGGTATCTTTGCCTTGATGCCTGTGATTGGACATTTCTATAGACGTGTGAATTGGGACATTTTCTCGGCCTTAGAGCTGTAAACTAGCAACTTATTAAATTCCCCTTTTTAAGAGCCATTCTGTTTCTGGTATATTGCATTCTGGCAGCTAACAAACTAGAACAGCTGCTATGACAAATATCACAGAACTTGTTGGCTTAAAAAACAAGAATTTATTGTTTCACAGTTTTGTAGGCTAGAAGTTCAAGATCAAGCCGTTGGCAGGATCAGGCTTTCTCTGAAGTCTGTAGCATTCTGGTGGTGGCTTGCTGGCATTCTATAACTTAATATCTGCCTCCATCACATGGTAATATACTTCTGTCTCCTCCCCTGGCTTCCACCGACTGGCTGCATCTGAATTTCCACTGCTTATAAGGACTCTGGACATATGAATTAAGGTCCACCCTGATTCAATTTGGCCTCAGCTAAATAGGATCTTCGAAGATCATATCCACAAATGAGTCCACACCCACGGGACCAGAACTCGAGCATAGGGGACTTGATTCAGTCTACCACGAAAGACATTATTTACAACAGCGTAAATAAGGGAAACCAGTAAGAGATGGAGAAGCATCCTATGGAAGTAACAGTGGGGCGCTGCTTCACCCTTAGAGCTGAAGGGATAGGGGAAGAGCAAGTACTGAAACCAGAAGAGAGTAGCTGTAGTTGTAAGAGTAGCTGACAAGCACTCAGTTCTTTGCTAGAGGGAAATGAGAAATCCAAGAAGATATGAGGAGAGGGGAGACAGGGGAATAAGTATCCTGACATCACCCTTGTCCAATCTCTTTACCTTCTGTTGTTGCCTTCCATTGGCTGAAACCAACTGAAGCCAGTGGGCAGAGGACCCAGTGGATGCAGCCCATTAGGTCAGACTCCTGGGACACAGAGAAAGATGAAGGATGGAGCTGGGGGTGGGGGAATGGAAAATATCCACCCCCTTGCCATTTTTTATACTCTACAGCCAGTATGTTTCCAAACGCTTGTTCATTCATTTTAAATAATAATAATAGCTACCATCTACTGCGCATTTACTATGCTCCTGGTACTATGCCGAATGCTTTACGTGCAGGCTCTCATCTCATTTTCACATAATCTGAGGTGGGGGGTTATTATTATCTCAGTCTCACAGATGAGAAAACTGAAGCTTAGAGAGTTCAAATTGCCCAAGATCACACAATTAGTAACTCACAGATCCTGACCTTGAACTCCGGCGTGTCTGACCCATAGCCCCGTGATGTTAATGTTCTCAGCCTTGACAATGTTTCTCCAGCTCGTTCCTTCTCCATTTCCCTGGATTCCTCCTGAGCTGGGACTTTCTGAGCATCCTTCAAGCCTGACTTAAATCTCACTTATTCCACAGGAGACTCCAATTCACAGTCTCTTTTCCCAGCTGGAATAAAATCCCTGAAACCAGGCACTGTGCTTGATGCAATTTCTGTATTTCTCACACATCTGGCCCAGATCCCTCCATCAGTCATGCTCAGGGGGTGTTTGCCTGTTGTGGATGTGGGCTGAAGTCTCCGCACACATTGACGACAAAGCCCTGACCTACAGTTTAAACACTTGTCTGCGTGGTGATGTGTGGAAGACCCATTCTCAGCTTTTGGCTAAATTTTCCTGCTGTTCCTTCTCCATCTTATTTTCCAAGTGTTCATTGACGTGAAACCTGGCCTCTGGCTAAATTCCTTTTTCTTTTTAAGCTCTATGTGGTTTCAGACACACTTTCTAGAGCTCCAATTTCCTTCTCATAAAGCTGGGATAATAATATCTACTTTGTAATGCTTACAAGATTGATATGTGATGAGGGGGAATAAAGAATGGGAATGTGCTTTGTAAGCTGAAAATCCTTCTGCAAATACATAGCATTATTAATATCCCATTAAGGAAGTTCAGAGGCCTCAAGGGGGCTCAAGAGAATGAGCTATGTCACATGAAGCTGTTGTGAACACCAAGGTGGATCTTGGTTGTACGTATTTTAGATGTCAGCCTGTGCCACAAAACACTTGTTGCTTCCAGGAGAAGGATGGTGGCTTCGTTTTGGCACTACGGTAGCATACACATCCATTGTGTTTTGGGGAAAGCAACTGCACACACAAGATTATGTGTGAATGTTTCCAGTGACTTTACTGTTGCAGGTCCTGGAGAAAATGCAGGGACATCTTGAACGGCTGGAGCAGGAGTTTCTGGCCACCAAGAAGAAGCATCTGACCTGGCAGCAGCAAGACCGCAAGCATAAACTACAAGCCGCCAGTGACTTCGATCCAGGAAGGTCAGGTCTAAACCAACTGCGGGAGAAGGAGGGTTCAGCCCCTCCTTTAGATGGGATTCTGATGTGGCTGCCGGCTTAGTGCCAGTGGTCTAGGATTAGCAAAAACTGTGCCACCAATGTAACAAATACTTAGGGAATACACGCTGTGGGTAAGGTCCTGGGCTGGGGTTTTGAATCAGATAGAGACCCCCAAATGGATAAGAGTCTCCCAGAGGAGAGCTTTTGTGCCACCATTTTGCATTTTGTTGGAGGTCATCATATTTGGTTTTGAGATCAAGAGCAGCTCAGGAAAACTGCAGAGGGGCTCGCGTGCTTGCCCTGTCCTCTCTAAGCCCCTCCTCTGTTCTCCTTTCTCCCTTTCCTCTCCTTTTTTTTTTCCCCCTCATGGTCTGAGTTCTTTTGTGCCCCCTTTATTTCCCTTTTCTTTCCCATTTACTGAAAATTCCAAGGGGTGTTAAGCAGGAAAGGATCATTGTTAGGTTAGTTAGTGTGAGGGCGAGAGATCCACAAATCCTGATAAGGGGAAAACGTTAAAGTATAAAGTCAAACAATTCCTGGATTAATTCACATTAGAAACTTGGATGCAGTTTCACATTGACGTGGGCAACTGGCCATTTTTATAGCACTACACTCCTCTCTCCAATCCAAACAATTTTAAGATGTATTCCAGGACTCAGACCTAGGATTGTTTCCATATAATTTCCTGGAAGGCATTAAAAGATTCCATTTAGTATGCTTAATACTTGTAAGTTCAGCTCTTTCTATTCATAGCATTTTAACACAGAATCATTCTCGATGCCAAAATATCTTAATGGTTTATATTCTGGCACTAGCATCCTGAAGTATTTTTTCTTGAGGTAAAATTTAACTTTTTCAAAATGAATGGAACCTCTGTCTACTGTTATTTCCATACTGGGTAATTAGACAGCAGGGATGGGATTCTAATATTGATTTTCCCCCAAAGTTTATTTTTGTCCCCTTGGGGAAAGAGGAAGTCTCTACATGCTCTCACTATTTGTTTAAAAATTAATAGAACAAGGATATTTATTTTTTAAGGAACCCCACTTGTTTTGGTAGTCTTTTTAAAGATAGGCCTTCCCACACATTAAAACCAAAGTTATGCAATGTCTTATATATATCCTAGTTAAAACCACACTTTGCCCAGCACCAGTATAAATCAAGAGTCTCAACTGCAATTATATCCCATAGACAGGAGAACCTTTAACGTCAGGGGAAGGGAGGGGCCCACTGGATCCCAAAACTCAATTGACTCTATCCCAGGACTAGCAAAGTCTGGGCAGCTTGAGCCTCCTCCTCTGTCCTCATGTGGGCACAGCATGGCAACAGAAGCACGACCCCATACAACCCTTAGGGTCTTGCATATGGAGACCCTTCTAGGTTTTGAATCCAAAGGCCATTGTAGATTACCTTTTGTAGGTACAAGAATTCTGCTAATCGAGTGATTAATCATTTGTTTACTCTAAGTCAGCTGTTCTGCTCTAACTAAAACCTCATCTTTAAAAGGTAATGTGCAAAAATATTTGTTTGGATTCCAGGCATCATATTTTTTCAGTCTGATAGTCACTTGATTCTTTCATGTACTAGCACCAGAAGCCAAGGAGTCAAGAAGTGGGGCTCTATCTCTGTCAATTTCTACTCTCTGATATCCTCAGTACATAATTTTCCTTCCTGTTTTACAGAAAAGACCATGAATTCCCTCCAAAATGCTTTTCTCCATCTCCAAATCCTCATGTTTCCCCACCTCTTTCTTTCTTCACTCATGTTCCATCCCCATGACCTCTTCCTTTCCCCCTACCACAAGGCCTTTGCTCCAGCATTTTATTTCTTTCCCTTAATTTCAGTCTCCCCTTTCCCCTGTTCTTCTCTTCTGCCTGCTAGATGACAAACATGTTTTCCTATATTTTATTCGACTTTTTATCACATTGTTTTTTTCTGATTAGGTTGTTGTTCCACCACTTATCGAATAGGGCAGTCTTTCCCCACCGGTAAAAGCTGCTTCTATCACATGCAAAACTTCATGGTTGTGTGGGCCTGGTTCTATTTTATCCCATTGATCTAAGTTTCTATTATACATTAACCACACTGCTTTTAATTACTATGGTTGACTGTATACTTTGAAATTTATTTTCTTTTTTAAACTTTCTTTGGTAACATTGGCCACTCTTCTTACAAATAAACTTATATCAACTCACCAAGTTTCCTTAATAAAATCCCCTTTAAATTTTGTTTAGGAGTGTACGATATTAAATTTATAGATTAATTTGAGAAAAGTAAAAAATCTTTGCAATGAGTATTCCCACCCAGGGACATGTTTTCTTCAAGTAGATTTTACTTCATAGCTATTTTTAGCTTTTTTTCTGAGTATTGTTAATAGATTTTTCCTAATTGGTATATAAGATATACAGAAAACTATACATTTAGCTTGTACTGGCTTGCTTTATACAATTCTTGTCTTAGTGTTGTATTGGTTTTTCAGTTGATTGTCTTAATCATAGCATCTGAAAACAAGTTTTTCCTCCTTTGTTCCCCCAAGTACTTAAACTTTACTTCTTTACTTTTCTCTGGTTCATATGTATCTTGTTTCCTTTTCTTGTTTTATTTTATTTACTAGGTTTCCTAGGACAATATTGAATAATACTAGTGAAAGCAAGTGTTCTTCGCATTGTCCTAATGTTAGCAAGAATGCTTCCAAATCTGATGATTGCTGTAGGTTCAAGCAGACAGGCCTTATCAAAAAAGTTTCCTTCGATTCCTAGCTTACCAGATACATTTTTGTTTTTTTAATTTAGGAAGCTGTTTGAAATAATCAAAAGTTCTAGAACTCTATTTAGAAGGTCAGGTAGATTTTCTCCTTTAATCTATTAATGTTTTATAAATTATATTAGTAAATTTCCAAATGATGAATCATGGAATGAGTTCAGAATTTTTCCATTTTCTTTTTATGTTCCAGAAGAATTTTAAAACATAGAAATTATCTGTTTCTTAAAGTCTTGATAAAATTCACCCATATTACCGTTTGGACTTGATACCTTTTTTGGGGGTAGATTTTTCACAATCTTCTCCATGTTTGTCTGTTTTTTCAGATTTCCTACCTCTTTTTGAGTAAATTTCAATAATTTATATTTTCCTAGAAACTATAAAATTGAATGAAATTTTAGTCACAGCTAAGAACCATATGATGAAAATTGTATCATATATACCATTAAATAAAAAATAAGGGATCTGGACAGATTTAGATAAGCAGGTTACTGTTACTCCCCAGGTTATAGCTGAGACACCAGAAGCCCAATTAAGTTAGCTACCCAAGGATACTACCCAGTCAGTGTGCCAGGAACAGGGAATTAGAGCCCTGGCCTTCACGGTAAAGTCACAACAAGGATGCCAGCCAGGATGAGTGCCCACTATCCTTCCTGTTTGAAGACAGGCTCCACTGGTAATATAGATCAATGCAATAGTCTGTTGTTACTAATCAGAATGTTATTAAAAAGAACTGTTGTTACTAATTACAATGCTGACTAGCCCAGAAGAGTTTATTTGATGAAGGCTCTGTTTATGTTTACTTAGAAAAGTGGAAGGCAAAATCTTCAAGTTGGAGATGCTATTTGAAGATGTTAAAGAGAAAACTGATGAAAGCAAATATAGTACAGCTCTCTCTCCTCCTGTGGGCTCGCCAATCAACCTGGATGACTTGGCATCCATATCCTCTCCACCCTTAAATGAGGTAAAACAGCAATATACAACTTAATTTGGTGCCAGGAGACATGTTTTTTAATGAATTTTTAGGATCCTAATTCATGGAATCACCAAATTCTATTTTAATATTTCATGAAAACTTAATTTTCTGAAGTCCAATGAATCATATTTCTTCAAATGGAACTGTTTTTTTTTTTAATTAAAAGCTATTTCAAATGATGAATTTTGAAAAATCTCCATTTAGGATATAATGATGCAGTTTAAACTGATGAACTGCTGAAAAACTATTTCTTCTAGATGAATAGTAAAATTTTTATGGATCATGTATGGAAGAAATAATTTTCCTTCTTAATGGTATTGTATTCTCTCTTCTAAGTAATAAATAACACACTCAGTGAAAGAAATTTTTCCCTTGAGTTTACTTCTTTTTCCTTCTCTCAAGTTAAATTCTTTTGGATTGCAAGGTTGAGAATTCAAATCAATCACCAGTGTTTGCATACCTTTTTTTTTTTAAGCGCCAGCTATCAGAATATTTCAGACTAAACTGAAATTCTGGGAAACTGAATCTGCTGGATAATTGCCTTAAATTGACTCTTTCATTTCATACAGTATTTGAAGACACAGCCTGTGGCTGATGCCAGAGCTTGAATTTCATTTCAGTCACAGCTAAGAACCATATGATAAGATTGTATAAAATGTTTGCCCTTCCAAAAAGTATGTTTGCCTCCTTAAAACATTTACCTGCCTTGCAAAATCTCATCCATTCAAGGACCAGCCTTAGAGTTATGTCACTTATGCAATCTCATTACTCAGTTCATACCCCAGGCAGAATTCTTTGTTCCACCTTCTGTGTTTCCACAGCCCTGTGTCTCATGTGCCTTTGCACATTTTTCTATTGTGAATGTCTGACTGAAAGTCTTGTACAAAAGTCAATGCTTGATGTAATATATCCTGAGCCACTGAGGATGTAACACGAATTTCAGAGCTTTGCAAGCAGCCTCCAAGGCTCACAGCATGATTCCCCCAAGTCCTGAACCCGAGTCTCACTTACAGTGTTGTAACGGAGCCCAGTGAGACAGTTTAGCCACCCGCCCAGCAGCTCCCTCATGTCTTGTTTGCGTATGTTTAATTTGTTAAATGCCGCTGGAATGCAACATACCAGAAATGGAATGGCTTTAAAAGAGGGAATTAGTTAAGTTAAAATTTTACAGAAGGCTATAAAAACGTCCAGACGGAGGCATCCAGAGAAAAATACCTTGACTCCAGAAAAGTCAATGTCTGTCACATAGGAAGGCACGTGGCTAGCGTCTGTTGGTCCTTGTTCCCAGTTCCATTGCTTCCAGCTTCTGATGCCAGTGGTTTCCTCTCTAAGCATCTTTGGCCTTCATTTAGCTCCTCTGGGACATAACTCTGGGTTCTGGCTTGCTTAGCATCTCATGGGAAGGCACATGGCGATGTCTGCAGGGCTCTTTATCTCCAAACAGCCATGTTTAGGCATCTGCTCTCTCTTTTGGTACTCCAAGCATCTCCAAATGTCTGTGTCTCTGTAGGCTCTGAAACAACTGTGTTTTCTCCCAACTCTCTCCCCTTTCAAAGGACTCCAGCAAAGTAATTAAGACCTGCCTTGAATAGGTGGGGGTCACATCTCCATCTATTTACAAGATCACACCCGCTATTGGGTGTGTTACCATCTCCACAGAAACAATCCAATCAAATTTCCACCCCACAATATTTAATCAGGATTAAAAGAATTATGGCTGCTCCCACAAGATTGGATCAGCAAAAAGGACATGGCTTTTCTGGGTTACATAACAGCTTTAAACCGGCACCCACACAGACTTGGTTCCATGTCTACAGCAACTGTTGTGAAATGATGAGTATCCCTGAAAAGTCTGCTGCTAGTATTATTCATTCATTCCTTCAGCAGATATTTACTACTATAAGCTAGCTAACCTTTCTAGGTATTAAGGATACATCATAACCAAGGCAGTCAAATTACCTGCTCTTAAGATGTCTACATTTCTGTTAGGGAGACATAAAATTAACAAATAAAACAAACATATAATTACAGAAAGTTATAAGTGCTATGCAGGAATAATAATACATGCTGAATTGGACTCTGGGTTCAAATACTGGCTCTGTCACTTATGAGCTTTGTGACCTTGGGCAAGTTATGTAACCACTCTGTGACTCAGTTTCCTCATCTTTTAAGTTGGGAATAATAATACCCACCTCATGAGTTTGTTGCAAGGTTTAAATGAGTCAATATATATAAAGTACTTAAAACAGGACCTGGTTCATATTAGGAACGCTACCTGGGTATTAGCTATGGTGACTATAACTAGTGGGATATAACCCAGAGTTAACTAAGTGGGCTAGACACCAGGGAGAGAGACGGTCAGCGGGGCGGGGTCTGAGCTGTGTCCTGAAGGGGAGGCAGCGAGGGCAGGAGTCACGGAAACTGAACATAGCCAGGATGTCTTGGTGCCTTCCGTGTGGTCTGGGGATGTTGCTGAGCTGATTTGGAACTGCAACCCTACAGGCAAGTGCCTCTGTGCGCTTCCCTGCAGATCCTCAAGGAGCACCCCGCCCACCCATCTGGGTCCCCGGGCACGTGTGGGAGTGAGGAGATAGGGGTGTCCCCCGCAGGAACAAATGAAACCCCCCACCTGGAGGAGCTCTGCGAGCAGGACCGGCAGCCGTGAGTCCCAGCCCCCAGCCCCTGCAGCCCCTGCAGGGAGGAAGGGACCTCGCGCAGCCCCTCCCGAATTTTCCAAGAAGTGGAGGTGGACTGAGAGTTACAAATCTGGGGGTCCCTGGCTCCCCCACCTTGGCGCCTGCGCGCGGAGGGCCTGGCCTGACTTGGGCCGCGAGCAGAGCAGCAGAGGCCGGAGGGCTGCTGGTGGGCGAGGGTCGTTAGATTGCGACCAGTTTAAGGAGGGGCCAAATACCCCCCCCACACACACACCCAAAGCGGGGCTCCCAGGTAGCTCGGAAACCGATTCTGAAATTCACACTTGCTTGCTTTTGTTTTTGTATTTTTACCAGCTTCGTAAACTTACCGAGCGTGGAGACGCAGCGCCGGTGGGATCGCGCGGCCACCAGGCCGTCTTCGGACCGCAGGGTAAAGCCCAGCCCGCGGCCTGGCTTCCGCCTTCGTGCCGTCGGTTCTTTAACCACGGCTGCTGGTGCGGAACGTGACCCGAAAGGGGTGAGAGCTGCTCGGATGCTAACAATTCCCACTTTTCCAGCAGGCAGGAGAACGCTGGCTGGGGCCCTGTGTGCGTCGGGGCCTCCGCGACCTGACGGTGTGCGCGGTGAGCTGCGGGCGCTGCAGAAGCCCCGCTCTGCTTCCCTGGGTCTGGGCGGTCTGTGCGCCTGCGGCTCTGCGCTCCCAGGTGACGCCAACGCCGGCCTGGGGCTCCGCGACCACGCTCTGAGTAGCAAGCGTCTAGAGATTGTTTCCTTAGGAGTGAACAGGAAATACTGGAATTAAAACCCCGTGGGTCTAAAATAATCACTGTACAACAAGCACGTTCTGTGGGCGCAGAACTTTGTGGTTTACCAAGGCCTTCTGCAGAAGAGCAGTTGAAAGCTTAGAAAGGTGAGGAGATCGACCCAGGGAGGACGAAGAGATCCGATGCCAGGACTCCCAGGTCCGAGGGAGGGCACCCCTACGTTCTGCTTGCCTGAAATGCCAAATGCTGGGGTGACCCTGTAGGCATGGAAGCGACAGAACAAAACAAAACAAGAAACATGAAGGAAACAACTTACTTTTTGTTTAATTACATGGTCAGGCACCGGGAATCGAACCCGGGTCTCAGGCATGGCAGGCAAGAACCCTGCCACTGAGCCACTGTGGCCCACCTGTAACTTTTACTTTTTAATTATAAACGTGACCTATGCCTAATGTAAAACAAAGTTAGAAAATAGTATCAAGAAGAAAAGTTCACTGAGAGAAATAATTTCTAAAATTTTGGTGTATATTTTCCAGTCCTTTTTTTAATTCTCTGCATATACATCTATACGCTTTTGCAAAAATGTATCATACTGTATTATTGATTTACAATCTACTTTATTTTACTTAACAATATATAGTGGGCATCTCTGTGCTGCTTACAATAAACCTATAGCTTCAGTTTTTAAATAGCTTCGTTTTTAACGAACTCTTTGTATTTCATTATATGGATGTCTCCTAATTCATTTAACCAATCCTTGTTGGTGGACATTTAGATTTTTCCAGTTCCTCCATATTATAAATACTCCTTCAAGCTAGATAATTTTACATCTACACTTTGGGCATCATTGATTATTTCCTTCAGATAAAAACCTAGGAGGGGGCGGGCCATGGTGCTCAGCAGGCAGGAATGCTTGCCTGCGATGCCAGAGGACCCGGGTTCAATTCCCGGTGTCTGCCCATGTCAAAAAAAAAAAAAAAAAAAAAACCTAGGAGGGCAATTAATGGTTCAAAAGATGCACATGCAGAAAATTCTGATAAACTGACCTTCAGAAAAGCGGTGCCCATGTCTGGCCTTCAGCAGTGCCCACCCTGCCCACGCCCTCCCTGGATACTTTCTTCTTTTTCCTTTCAACCGTTGCTAACGTGTTGAATGAGAACTGGTATCTCATTGTTTTAATCTCTGTCTCTTTGGCTACCTGTGACAGTCAACTTATTTTCCTATCTTTCTTCACTATTTTACCTCTTCTTTGACACCAACATTTTTACTTATTTTTTGTAGAATAGTCAATGTTTTAAAAAGACGGACAACTGGGAAAATATTAAGAGCCAGTAGTGTTCAGTGTTGGGGCCTTTAATATATAAAGAGCTCAGTGAATGTACAATAGAGCAGTGGAATTGTAGTTAAGTCCACAGCACGAGTGTCACATGGGCACCCGGCCCCAGCACTCACCATGTGACCTTGACAAGTTTAAATTCCCTGAGCCTCAGATTATTCATCGTTAAAACGGGGACAGCGTGCCAGGGAGGCAGGAAGGAATGAGGGAAACAAATATGAGAAGCACCTGGCACATAATGAGCAATCAACAGATGGCTGCTTTTATTAAGAAGAAAACATTTGAAATAAATGAACCAGGGATATAACTGAGAAAGGCATAAGTAGGAAATACAATCAATAAATAAGCATATTGCAAAAGGCTTATCACTTTTTAATGGCATAGGAGAGGCTAATTACCCAGGATGCCCTCCCCCGCTTTTTTAAATTAACAGAAAGCATTCTTGGGTGATAATTAATTCCTGCTGCTGAGGAAGCTGTGGTTGAACTGAGCTGCCCTGCATTGTTGGCAGCTGTGTAACCCTTTGTGGAAAGCAATTGGGCAACGGGTATTATCATACAAACATGTTCACGACCTTTGACCCAGTCATTTCCTAAGGAAGTAATTCAAAATATGGGAGAAGCTATCTGTTCAATGATGCTTATGCCAGCATTGTTTATAATGGTGGGAAAAGCACATTTATTTTCTACTTAAATAGAGGGTACGACCAGAGTGAAAATATACACTGGGTGGTGTCGGCCTTTTCAGTTCAGTAGTATAATTTGCATGTGTTTAAAAAGACATGTAATCAATATTTTTGGCCCCTAGATAGTTCCTAAGCCTTGTTTTAAATTCATGGTTGAGTTTATTTCTTTGGAAAACAGTTAAGAGTTCTACTGACCAGTGGTCAGATTGATAGATTTAAAAATCATCTTAAATCTTTTCTCTGGTAGAACTTAGCATAATTTGAAACTAAGGAGGGAAAAAAGGGAAAAGCATTCTCTCATCTGTAAACCAGGTTTAAAAATCTGGAGAGAGATAGAAATAAAGGTAGTATTGAAGCTCCCTTTTTTAAGCCCCAGGTCATTAGAGGTAAGACCCCACCGAGAGAGAAATCAGAACAAAGGATGAGCTAAGTTCTCTTTCTCCTATTCCCTGGGGCCTCAGTTTCCCCATCTGTAAAGGGAGGGGCTTAGCAGATGCATCGCAAGTTCTGCAATTCAGCGAGTTCAGCCCAGTCTGAGCTGCTCACTGAGCCGTGCCTGGGCAGCCCAGGCTGAGTCACATCCTCTGTCACACCCACGCCCATATGTGCTTTGTGCTGCAGGGGGATCCCAGCGACCTCTTGGGCCGGCGGGAACGTGCAGAGACGACGGTACCGCATCCAAGCTGTGCCTTCTGCCACCGGGTCCCTGAATGGTAAGGGGCTTCTTGCTGCTAAATCCCCAGGGTGGGTGGGAGTCGGTCCTGGGATAATAACTTCAGGGACATGGGGAGTCAACTAACTGAATGGGGGCCAGAAGCCACAGGCCAAGTTATTACAGAATCACAGATCTCAGGTGTGGGCGCGAAGCCCAGCTTCCCTCCCAACATGTGAAACTCTCTGGCAGCGGCTCTCAACTAGGGAGAGCATCATTATCACCAGGGACACTTTTAAATAATACACATGCCTCAGCATCTACTGAATTAGCATCACCAGGGTACAGTCCTGGCAGGAATATTAAAATATATATATATTTTCTATATATGTATATAAATAATGATATATATCCCCCAGTGGTCCTCATGAGCCGTTTGGTTAAGAATCACAGCTACAGTGCATGGAGGATGGTCCTGTAGGCTGTCTTCTGTTTTAAGTGCAATTTTATGGAGATATATTCACATACCATATAATCTTCCAAAGTGTATAGTCAGTGGTTCATAGTAGCATCAGATAGTTGTGTATTCATTACCACAATCAATTTTTAAACATTTTCACTACTCCTAAAAAACTATATAAGAATAAAAATTAAATGAAAAAGTCCCATACCCCTTATTCTGCGCACACACACCCCCATAATTTATTTTTTGTCCTTATTTCCTACTCATCTGTCCATATACTGGATAAAGGGAGTGTCAGACACAAGGTTTTCACAATCACACAGTCACACTGTAAAAGCTATACAGTTATACAATTCTCTTCAAGTATCAAGGCTACTGGAATACAGTTCGACAGTTTCAGCTACTTCCTTCTAGCTATTCTAATCCACTAAAAACTAAAAAAGGATATCTATATAATGCTTAAGAATAACCTCCAGAAGGACCTCTCAACTCTACTTGAACTCTCTCAGCCACCTGAAGGTTTATTTTGTTTCATTTGTCTTCCCCCTTTTGGTCAAGAAGACTTTCTCAATCCCATGATGCCAGGTCCAGGCTCATCCCCAGGAGTCATGTCCCACGTTGCCAGAGAGATTGACATCCCTGGGAGTCACATCCCAAGGTGGGGGGTGGGGAGGCGGGGAGATAGTGAGTTCACCTGCCCAGTTGGCTTTGAGAGAGACTACGGTGTGTTTAAACATTGTCCAGACAGGGGGTTATTATATAACTGTATTCCAGCTTTCACTATCACTACTTAGGATGTGCTAAAAGATTCCCTGTGGGGTCCCACGTCTGCCTCCCAGTCCCACTGGAAACAAGTTTAATCCCTCTTCTCAGGTTTTACTTTTCTAATTCCCAAGCATTTCAAGAAATCTTCCAGAGGAAACAAACTGTAAATTGTGTACATACTGTAGATGTAAAATCCTAAGAGGAAGTCCTTAATGTTTTAGAAACACCCATTGCATTAACCCCATTAGCACATGTGGTACAGAATCGTTTATTTGAAGCTTCTGTCGGTTAGCAGAGGTGTGTCACCTCCAAGTTCCCCAGGGACTGTGGCCAAACCTTGGCTAATTTACCATTGCAAGGTCAACAGTCAAGGAGGGTGGGGCAGTTTAGCAACAACTATTATACGTACATAATGGACTCTAATAGAAGCAGATGACAAGGTCTGAAAGACTGAAGTTTCCTGTTAAAAAGCATTCCAGTACAGGAATGGGCACTTGTCATAAATGTTCTGTTCAGTTTCCTCCCCCTAAAAAAAGAAACAGCATAGTGTTTGGGCTAAAAATTACTGTGTATTATCTGGTGTGGACCTTTAATTTTAAATCTGCATGTTAATCATCAGCTTTGAGCTTTCCTTTAAATTCAAGGGGCACTAATGATCTCACTGAATCATCCCAACCCATTTTTATTTATTGAAATAAAAGGTGATTTTTTTCTGCTAAATTTAACATTTGTTTCCCCTATTATTTATTTATTTTTAATCCATATGTTTTACTCATCTGTTCATAAGGTAGATAAAAGGAGCATCAGACACAAGGTTTTCACAATCACACAGTCACATCATGAAAGCTATATCATTATACAATCATCTTCAAGAAACATGGCTGCTGGAATACAGCTCTACATTTTCAGGCAGTTCCCTCCAGCCTCTCCATTATACATTAACTAAAAAGGTGATATTTATTTAATACGTAAGAATAACCTCCAGGATAACCTCTTGACTCTGGAATCTCTTAGCCATTGACATTTCATTTTGTGTCATTTCTCTCTTCCCCCTTTTGGTCTAGAAGATTTTCTCAAATCCCATGGTGCTGAGTCCCAGCTTATTCTAGGATTTCTGTCCCACATTGCCAGGAAGGTCCACACCCCTGGGAGTCATGTCCTGTGTAGAGAGGGGGAGGGCAGTGAGTTTGCTTGTCGTGTTGGCTGTGAGAGAGAGGCGACATCTGAGCAACAAAAGAGATTCTCTTGAGGGGTGACTCTTAGGCCTAATTTTAAGTAGGCTTAGCCTGTCCTTTGTGGGGTTAAGTTTCATATGAACAACCCCCAAGATTGGGGGCTCAGCCTATTGCTTTGGTTGTTCCCACTGCTTGTGAGAATATCAAGAATTCTCCAAATGGGGAAGTTGAATTTTTCCCCTTTTTTCACCATTCCCCCAAGGGGACTTTGCAAATACTTTTTTATTCACTGTTCAAATCCTTCTGGGATTTATCAAGGCATCACTCTGGATAAACCTACAAAATCTCATGCCCTACTCAAGGTTCCATGTACTTATGGTGTTCAATTAAGCTGTCCACATAAGTTATATTAGGAAATGCACTAGTTAAAATATCAATTTTGTACCAAATAAATATTTTTTGTTTTAGTCTCACACATAAGTTAAAGTTTTAAAATATTAATTACCATCTATTTTCAACACCCTGCATTATTGACATTCCTTTGTTCTTCCTCATGCAAAACATTTTTAAATTTGTACATTTAGTTACTATCATTGTACACTCTAGGCATTCCTAGATTATACCCTCTCAGTCTTTATCGTATATCTTTCCTTCTGATTTGATTTGTGCCCCCAGGCCTCCTCCCTCTATCATTCTCACATTCAGCTTCATTCAGTGTTCTAACATTATTGTATTACAGTTAGGTAGTATTGTGCTGTCCATTTCTGAATTTTTACAATCAGTCCCGCTGCACAAACTGTATCTGTTCAGTTTCAATTCCCCAATATCTACCCTATTTCTATCTCCTGATGACCTCTGTTCTTAACTGAAATTATCCAAGTTCATTCATTAATGTTAGTTCATATCAGTGAGACCATACAGTATTTGTCCTTTTGTTTCTGGCTAATCTCACTCAGCATAATGTCCTTAAGGTCTATCCATGTTGTTACATACTTCATAACTTTATTCTGTCTTAACAGCTGCATAATATTCCATTATATGTGTATACCACAGCTTGTTTAGTCACTCCTCTATTGATGGGCATTTAGGCAGTTTCCATCTCTTCGCAATTGTAAATAATGCTGCTATAAACATTGGTGTCCATTTATGTCTTTGCCCTCATGTCCTCTGAGTAGATACCTAGTAATGGTATTGCCGGGTCATATGGCAATTCTATACTTAGCTTCCTGAGGAACCGCCAAACTGCCTTCCACAGAGGTTGTGCCATTTGACATTCCCACCAACAGTGGATAAGTGTGCCTCTTTCTCCACATCCTCTCCAGAACTTGTCATTTTCTGTTTTATTGATATTGGCCATTCTGGTGGGTGTGAGATAATATCTCATTGTGGTTTTGATTTGCATTTCCCTAACAGCCAGGGAAGTTGAGCATCTTTTCATGTGCCTTTTGGCCATTTGTATTTCCTTTTCTGAGAAGTGTCTGTTCAAGTCTTTTGCCCATTTTGAAATTGGGATGTCTGTCTTTTTGTTGTTGAATTGAGCAATCTCTTTATATATTCTGGATGCTAGATCTTTATCTGACATATCATTTCCAAATACTGTCTCCCATTGTGTAGGCTGTCTTTTTACTTTCTTGATGAAGTTCTTTGATGCACAAAAGTGTTTAATTTTGAGGAGTTCCCATTTATTTCTTTCTTCAATGCTTGTACTTTGGATGTAAGGTCTAGGAAACCACCTCCTATTATAAGATTACAAGATATTTCCCTACATTTTCTTCTAAAAGTTTTATGGTCTTAGATCTAATGTTTAGATCTTTGATCCATTTTGAGTTAATTTTTGTATACAGTGTGAGATATGGATCCTCTTTCATTCTTTTACATGTGGATATCCCATTCTCTAGGCACCATTTATTGAAGAGACCTTTCTGTCCCAGGTGAGTTGGCTTGACTGCCTTATCAAAGATCAGTTGTCCATAGATGAGAGGGTTTATATCTGAACAGTCTATTCGATTCCATTGGTCAGTATATCTTTTATGCCAGTACCATGCTGTTTTGACCTCTGTACCTTCATAATATAAAGGGTGATTTTTAAAAAGATTTTATTAAGTATAATATAAATGTTTTGACATTAAAAAAAAACAAACTCTGATTAAACATTCAAGGTATTAAATGTTTCTCTTTCAAATTCCCAGTCCAGATCCTACAGAATCACAAAAACACCAAGACAGGGGCCAGTGTTCCACACTAAATTTACTTACTAAATGGGAAGAAAAGCACAACCAACTGTAAAATCTGATCTAAAATGAATCCACTGCTGGGGAGTGATGGGAAGATATACATGATTTATATGCTGAAATGCTATTAAACTGCATAGTCCCTAAGGTTCATTAATGAAGGGGATACTATATGTACTTTGTAGTTCATAAACTAAATACTCTTTTAGGAGATTAGATATATCTCTGATGGGACATGTTCTTTATAAAACTGGCTGATATATACCATTTTCAGGATATTTGTAAATTCATATATATATATTTAGCTACTTTGTCTGGTTGAAAAACTGTCTCCTTGAGTGGAATTGCCCTTGGTTGTTTGGTTCAGCATAAAGTTTTTAGTGCACAAAGGAGTTTAAAGAGAAGCAAACAAAAATAAATAAAAAGTTATTTGTTGGATGGAACTTAACTTGAGCAAGAGCCAGGTTTTCTACTTTGGGGAACAGATGTTCAATGCCCCAGAGGAGGCGGGTGGAGACCAGAAAATGAGGTATGAGAAAATATGTGACTCAGGAGAGGAGTATGTTTTTCTGAGGGGAGGGAACGGGCCTGGCTTCTCAGCCTCAACCCGACGATCCCAAATGCTCTTCCTCTAATGGCCGCTGGCCTGGGCGCAGCTGGATGTGCTATGTATGTGCTTTGCCAAACACTGCCCGGCTCGTTCCCATCGCCGAGAAGCAGCACACTCAGGAGGCGCAGGTTTCCTCAGGGGCTGAGCTGGAGCTGTGTTAAGAATGACTATTAATTAGAAGTCGTGTGAAGGAGGGAAGCCACAGCTGCAGGTCGGAGCAAGTCTTGGGGTGTAGAACCGTTGTAGTTTCTTCTCTCTGATGCCCCCTGGTGGCCATCTGCAGCTACAGCTAGCCCCACACGCTCTCCAGCCTTCAGCCCCAGACAAAACCCACTTTCCCAGACTTTTTGGATACGTTCAGCTTGTACTTCTAGAGTCAAAGTCACCTGTATCAACATATAGCACAGTTTTCTTCTTCCCCTGATAAGAATCGACTTTGAGACACATATATGAGGAAAACTCCAAATTTCTTTTTTTTTGGGGGGTGCATGGTCCGGGTCTCCCACATGAAAAGCGACCATTCTACCATTTTGCATACATGTATGACATTAGATAGTATCCTCTGTGAAGCAAAGCAGGTTTATTTATTTTTACATGCAATTTTATGGAGATATATTCACACACCATAAAATCTATCCCAAGTGTACCATCACAGTCCCCCAGTGTCATCCTCACATAGCTGGGCAGTCATCACCACAATCAATTTTAGAACATTTTCATTAGTCCTATAATAAGATAAAATAAAAATATTTAAAAACTCAAATATCCCATATTCCTTATCCCATTGTTGACCCCTAGTACTGATGTGGTACATTTGTAACTACTGATGAGAGAATATTAAGATTATTACTGTTAATTATGGTCCGTAGCTTGCAATAAATAGCACATTTACCCCCGTTACCCCTCTATTATTATCTTCTTATTATAGTGTCGTACATTTGTTCCAGTTCATAGAGAACTTTTTTTGGTATTAGTACTGTAAGCACAGTCATCATTCACCAGAAATTTACTGGGTTATACTTTCCCATGTCTTCACCTCTAGCTTTTCTTCTGTGACATGCATGACTCTAAACTACCCCTTTCAACCACATGCCCTCACAATTCAGCACTTTACTTATGCTCACAAAATAATGTGCCACTGTCACCTCTATTTGTTTCCAAATGTTTCAGTTCAGCCTAAACATCCCAAAGCGGATTTCTTTGTAATATTTGGTAAACATATTTTTATCAGACCAAATTGTGCTGGGTACGATTTCTTATAAGAAAGCTCTACAGCTAAACAGGCAGGGGGCATCTTTGTGGAGGATATGAGAATTTTTACCATTTCAGTTTTACTGAGACTCTCCTTTTCTCCATTATGGAATTGTACTACTGAAAGTTTATGGGATCTTATGCACCTTTTGTAGGAAGCAAAAAATGGATAAAGAAGGCCAGAGAAGGATCAACTATGGAAAGTTTTCAGTCATCATTCAAGAAAAGGCATTGCACCCAAATTTAAGTCACAGTGAGTATGGGGCCCGGGGGCCACAGCCTTCCAGGACCTTCTCTGTGTGTCCTGCTCAGGTGAAACCCCAACCTGCCATCTGCCATTCCAAATAGCACAGCCCTCAGCTAAAGTGCAGCATGTTGTATTTTTAAAGCAAAATGTTAAAAAATAATAATAATAATTGAGTATTTTTAAAGAAGATGTGGTCAGGTAGGGTAAAGCATCACCACGTTTTGGGCTGGATCCCAGGATGCCCTTGACTGCCACCATCCTTCCAATGTGATCCATGACTCTGTACTTGGGAATGTTACTGGCCACATGAGAGCCATGCTTACTTGTCCATTCGCATTTCATAAAAGCATGGAAAGAGAAAGCTGGGAAGAGACCTAGAGAGCACCCAGTGCGTGGAGTTTGTTGATTTTTAGTCCTAGGAACCTTTCACCAAAGATAACATAAGCAGAAAAAAACCCTGGCACAACTGCCCTGGGTGACGAAGAGGTGGGACTGGAGACCCGCCTCCTCAGGTAGCTCCTGAGCTTGGAAATCTTTGCTGCAGCCCCATCTACTCTGCTGCTATGTGAAGGAACCAGAGGCCAGAAGCTAACACGGCTTCTCTATGTACAGACAGCCCATTTGCAAAGAGCCTTGCCTTCAACTCAGTTATTCTTTCTGTTAAGTCACACGTAGGTGCTATGCTGGCCTCTATGTAGGGGACAAATTTTCAAGTGATAATAGTAATAGATTTCACTTACTGAACACTTATTATACCACACATTATAACAGTGTAGAGGTTTTCAAAGTGTGGTCAGAGGGCCCCTGAGACCCTTTCAGAGGGGCCATGAGGCTCCCCCTTTCCCAGCTCTGTATCTGTGTGAGGCCACATCCTGTAACAGATTGGATGAAGAAGCAGCTATGGAATCCAGCTGCCTTCTGTTAAGCCAGATTCAAGACATTTGCTAAAACATAAAACAGTGCCACTCATCTCACTTTTTTTTTAATTTTGGAAAACATGCTTATTTTTTCATAAAAATGTTATTTTAACATGAAATTGATTTATTGTTATTTTTAGATGACCTAATAAATAAAATATATTTTTAAATTTCTCAGTTTTAATTTCTAAAAAAAAAAAAAAGTCACAGGACTTCTCATTCAATCTTGGGAAGATTTAGATGATTTGGCACAAGCAAAAATGACTTGAAATTTATATATTGATACCTGTGTACCTATCCATCTTCAGCTAACCGAATGATGTGTGATAGCCCTTCTTCAAGGCAGGGGAAGATTTTCACCACAGGTATATAAAATGGTATATAATATAATAGGTAAAAAGCATAGAAACAAAGCTCTTTGGGGTCCGCGATCATTTTAAGAATGTAAATGCATTCAGAGACCAAAGATTTAAGAACTGCTGACAGAGTGTGTATCATTTAATGATCACAACACACCTGTAAGGGCGGAATTACTATGTTTTATAGATAAGGATAAGAAGGCTCAAGGAAATAAAGTGCTTGTCAGGGTCCCAGAGCTAGTGTATTACTAATACATCGCTGTGTAACTAAGCCTCCAAAAACTCAATAGCTTAAAACCACAAACATCATCTCACTGGTTTTGTGCGTCAGGGACTAGGAAGCAGCTTAGCTGGGCAGTTCACGCTCAGGGTCTTTCACAGCAAATGTAGGCCGGGACGGTAGTCATCTGAAGGTTTGACTGGCTCTGAAGGACAGGCCTCCAGGATGGCTTCCTCACATGGCCATTGGCAGGAGGGCTCAGTTCCTTGCCGCGTGCGCCTCCCCAATAGGCTGCTTGAGTTTCCTTACAACACAGCAGCCAGATTCTCCCTGAGCAAGTGATCCATGAGAGAAATACCAAGGACGAAGCCTCACTGTCTTTTAATTTTATTTTCTTTTTCCTCCTTCCCTCTTCCCCCTATCCTCCCACTAACCTCTAATCTGCTTTCTCTCTCTGCAAATTTGCTGTTTCTAGTCATTGCTGATAATTGATATACAATTTCTGTCTTTGTGTGCCTTGCTTATTTCATTGAGAGTAATGTTTTCAAGGCTCTTCCATGTCAGAGCATATCTCATACTTCGTTCCTTCTTACGGTTGAATAATATTCCATTGTGTGTATGCTCCACATTTCAGTGTCTTTTATGACCTACCTTTGGAAGTTATACACCATCACTACTGCTTTATTCTGTTTTCTAGAAGCGAGTCACTAAGTCCAGCCCACACTCACGGGGAGGAGAGTTGGGCTCCACCTTTTGAATCACAAATGGAATGAATGCTAGGCCGGCTGTTTTCCCAGATCTCACTCAGCCTATAATAATTGAGTGCCTTCTCAATTCTGAACCCAGTAAGTTACAGTGAGAAGGCAGGAGGACAGGGCAGACTGTGTTGGACAGTGGAAGGAGCATGAAGGGAATGTCAAAGTATTTGTGGATATATCTTCAGCTGTCACAGCTAATGAGCGGCAGAGCCAGGCTTCAAACGCAGGCCAATCTGAACCTCATGCTCCTTCCACTGTCCGACACAGTCTGCCCTGTCCTCCTGCCTTCTCACTGTAACTTACTGGGTTCAGAATTGAGAAGGCACTCAATTATTACAGGCTGAGTGAGATTTGGGAAAACAGCCGGACTAGCACTCATTCCATTTGTGATTCATTCTTCGAAAGGAATTTTATCCCCTCGCTGTGCCTCTCCTAGTGCTAAGATGCTGCTTGATTTAGGTTCCTGTATGGGTTGATGGGAACTTCATGAAAAGGAAAACCATTTTTCCAGTTGTCTAGCTGACAAAGCACAAGCTCTTGGCTACAGAAGGGCCTGAGAGAAAGCATGTGGATGTATCAGGGCAAATCTGGAAAAACAACTACAGATGCACAATTATCTGACAACTGAACGGGACATAGTCTCACAATTCATTCAGCAGACATTTACTGAGCACCTGTGTGTGCTAAGCACATCTGCTGAGACTTTTATGTAAGAACTGTTCCTTACAAAACATCTCAGTTGTCAGAGGGGATCCCAAATGTTGCCTCTGGGCTGGCAACTTCCCTGGCTAACACAGCCGAGAAAGAAGGCCTCTTGCATAACCTTGTCCTCTTAGAGTTCTGCTCTCTATACCACATGGCATGACTGCCATCAAGAAACATTTCCCTTGTGGAACTTGGCTCTTTCAGGTTCTGAGACAGAAGACAGCCTGAATTCTAATTCTGGCCCTGGGATGCAGAGTAACAAATGTGAGGATTGTGGTGCTAAGATTCACAGCTCCCGAAAAGCCAGCAGTAAAGACCCAGCTAAAGGTAACACAGACCTCGGGGCCTCAGAAGGAGGCATTAAGTGGGCACAGTTCTTCCCAGGCAGCGAGTCATGTGTTTTTAATCTCTTCTTTTCAGAGTTCCATTATAGATTCAGCACCCCAGGACAGAATTACTGGTCTTTAGAGGAAAATAAAATCCCTTTGCCTTGTAAGTACATCTCCTGCATGGTCACATCTATGTCAACAGCCTATTCTTCCAGACTGAGGGAGAGACACATCACATTGTTCCCATCTGGGGAGCCCCTGCACCCCCCCCCCCCTCCAAGTCTGCTCTCCAGGTCTCCAGCACTCACCTGACAGGCCCACATCCAGCCCTATACCTGGCTGGCAAGAGGTGAGGTTGGGGTTGAGAGATCTGAAAAGCTAGTGATAAAGGACTTTGGAAGTTAAATGCTTTACCAGTGCAGGTTGATAACAAAATCATAAATATTTGCTGAATAAATGAATAACCAAATAACCACCACTATTATTATTATTCAGGCATGGCTGAACCTTAAATATATCCCCACTCAAAGTCAGCATGTGTAGAGGTAGACTATTTTTACAATCCTTAAATATATTATTTCCAATTACCAATATGTTGTTATATTAACATACATTTTGCTCACAAGTCATATTGTTAATTTCTTGCTGTCTTTGGAAAAAGTTAAAGTTTCACAAACATTTGTTTACAAAGATAAATAAGACATGATTCCTCCCTTCCAAAGAGTTTACAGTCTACTGAGAAAATCTCATACCCAATAAGGGCAGCAAATCTGATAAAGTGCTAAAATCAAGGTCAAAGTGTGCTGTTTTCATGTCCATAAAATGGGTTGACTTAAACAATGGGAATTTATTAGCTTACAGTTTTGAGGCTTAACGAAAGTCCAAATGAAGGTGTCATCCAGGCAACGCTTTCTTCCTGAAGACCAGAGTCCTATGATCCATGATCCTTGGCTCCTCTGTCCCAGGGAAAGGCTCTCCCTTCTCTTCCGGTCCCGTTGAGGTAGCTTCTGGCTTCTGGAGCTTTCTCTCTGTCTGGATTTCATTATTTTATAAAGGACTCCAGTAATAGGAGTAAGACGGATCCTGATTGAGGTGGGTCACAACTTAACTGAAATAACCTCATCAAAAAGTTCCTACCCATAGGAATGGATTAGATTTAAGAACCTTCTTTTTTCTGGGGTACATACAGCTTCAAACCACCACCTGTGCTAAGGTAATACCAAGAGGGGAAGGAAATTCTCCTTGTTTATCCCCTGAAAGTTGGCTACACCTGACAGGGGCATATCGTTTGCTTGTGGGAGGGTTCTCTTCATACCTTTAGAACCCTTCCTCTCCCGCTCTGAAAAGTGGAACCAAGGGGAATTTTCCTACCTTTCATAATTGCCAATGCCCAAGAGTAAAGAAGGTCATTTACTTGACTGACTGCAGCTGTGCCTCTCCAACCCACCCCCAGCTGCCAAATCCTCCAGCTGGATGTCTGTAATCTCTCCAGGTGACAGTCATTGAAACTGTGCAGAAGCCACAGGGCAGATTTCTTTACTGTGTCCTAGTTCACTGGGTCTCAAACCTCTCAGACCTATTGTGCCAGTATATGAATGAGGAAAGTGACACTAAGCCTGACTGTGATGACTCCGTTAGTAAAAGTATAGAGGCCAAGTGGGTGGAAGTCACAGGGGGGCAGCTTTTCCTCAGTGTTTAAAAGAAAAAACCTTCCAATGATTGGAGCTGATGGAAAATGGGGCCATTGCAGAGTATGAGTCCCCATCTATAGACAGGGTGACACTTTACTTTGTCAGGATGTTGTAAAGAAGACTGAACTAGAACTCATTCCAACTCTGAGATTGTTTCAAAATTAAATCCAAAATTACTTTTGGAGAATACCAAAGGAATACAACTGAGCTTATTGATGTCTCTGCTCATCATTGCTCAAGTGTGGACTTTTCTGGCTCCTGCCCTGTCCTTCCATGTCTGAGGGACAGTCTCTCCTTATTGTATCAAGTGGGACCCTTTTGAGAATGTGTGGTCAGGACTAGAGACTAGTGAGTAAAACAGGAGGTCTGGAAGGAGAAAGAGGGGAAAAACAGGAGAGAAAGAGGAAGAGGAGGGAGAGGTGGGGGGAGTCTCAGTGACGGAGAAGGCAGGTTTTATCGGATGCTGATTTTTCTCTCTTCCTTTCCTTGGCTTTCTTCTTGTCTTCCATGGTGACTTTCCTATTTTTATCTTTTTTGTTTAGTCTCTATTTTTTGGAATTGTCTTAGTAACATTTGTTATTGACTTCTAGAATCATTGCTCCTACAATTGGAGTAGACTCTGGGAATTCATTAGGTCTAACCTCTTGGAATCTATTATTGTCTCCATTTTTCAGATGAAGTAGTTGAGCCCAGGGTAGTTAGACGACATGCCCGGGTCACTCAGCTAGCACCCAGGGAACCTAGACTCCAGGTCTCTTGTCTGCTAAAAAAAACTCTTTCTAGAGGTTAAATTGATTTTCCTCAATTCAGTATCCAGTCAAAGAAATTCAACTTTAATCCCTGATTTAAAGTTCTTTTTGTTTTACTGTGTTCTCTTTCTTATTAAAGTTTTATAAAATATTTCATTCATAAAGAAAATTTCAGAAAATTGTATCCACATATCCACCATTTGGGGATCATTTTTGATGCTCTGAAAGTAATCGTAGCTAATTAACATATTTCAGCTTTTTCAAAACCAAAAAGGATCTGTTCCCAGAGAACAAATTTGAAAACCTCTCAAGATGAATATGAGTCCATCCCAGAAAAGTAAGTAGTATTTCATTATCAGTGACATTAACAGAAACAGCCACTGTTGGTTGGGTGAATATGATGTGCTTATTGCTGTAGCTGCCTGTCCCAGAACCCTTAAATCAAAAGTAGTAGAGCCAGGGTTCAAATCTACATCTAATACTTCATTCATTCAACAAATACTTGCATATCAAAAACTGGGTACAATGCTAGGTGCTGAGGACACAGTGGCAAAGTCAACCACTGTCCCTGACCTCATGAAGCTTACTTTAAAAATTTTTTTTAGATTTTACTTTTAGAGTAGTTTTCAGTTTACAAAAAGTAGAATTCCAATATGCCCCCCCCTCAGATTTCCCCTATTAATAGTGTTCTGTATTAGTGCGGTACATTTGTTAAAATTGATGAGCCAATTTGATATATTAACTGGAGTCCATAATTTACATAATTTACATTGACTCACTCCTTGTGTTGTCCAGTTCTGTGGGTTTTGACAAACACATTATGTCATGCATCTACCGTCACAGGATCACACACATTAGTTTCACTGCCTTAGAAATGCTCTGTGTTTCATCCACTCATCCCTCTCTTACTCCCCTCTAAGCCCCTGGAAACCACTGATCTTTTTACTGTTCTTATAGTTTTGCATTTTCTAGAATGTCATATTTTGGAATCATACAATATGTACCTTTTCCACAATGACTTCTTTCTCTCAGCAGTATGTGCTTAATGTTTCCCCATAACTTTTTCTGTGGCTTGACAACTCATTTGTTTTCATCACTGAGTAATATTCCACTGTATGGATATACCACGGTTTGTTTATCCATTCAGCTTTTGAAGGACATCTTGATTGTTTTCCAGATTTTGGCAATTGTGATGCTGTGAACATCTGTGTGCAGGTTTTTGTGTGGACATAAGTTGCCAACTCATTGGAGTAAATACATATGGGCATAATTACTGGGTCAGATGCTAAGACTATGTTAGGGTTTCCTGCATGGCAGGCGAGCATTCTACCACAGAACTGGTTTTTCTTCTTTAGCCTGTTATGATGGATTACATTAACTCATTTTCAAAGGTTGAACCTGGCTTGCATACTTCAAATTCTACTTGATGGTGGTATATAATTCTTTTTATACATTGTTGATTATGATTCACTCTTATTTTGTTGAGGGTGTTTTACATCTATATTCAGGTGAGATATTGGTCTGTAATTTTCCTTTTTTGTAATATCTTTGTCTGGCTTTGGTATTAGGATAATGCAGGCCTCATAAAACGAGTTAGAAAGTGTTCTTGCTCCTTTTTTTCTGGAAGAGATTGTAGAAAATGTATAATTTCCTCTTTAAATTTTGGTAGAATTCACCAGTGAAACCATCTGAGTCTGATGCTCTCTGTTTTGGAAGTTAAAAAAAATTTTTTTTCAGTGTGGATGGTGGGTCACATTTCATTCTTTTTCCATGTGAGTATCCTGTTACTGTAGCACCATTTGTTGATTTTTGTTTGTTTGTTTTGCTTTTTTTTTTTGGGAAGTGCATGGACTGGGAATTGAACCCAGATTTCTCTCATAGTGGTGAGAATTCTACCACTGAACTACCCTTGCACCCCCTGGAAGCTTATTAATTTTTAAACTTAATTTATTTGATAGATACAGGCCTATTCAGATTACCTTTCCTTGTGTGAGTTTTGGTACTTTTCAAGGAATTTGTCCATTTTATCCACATTATCAAATTTATGGGCATAGAATTCTTCATAATATTCCTTTATCCCTTTAATGTCCCTGGGATCAGGTGTGATGGCCCCTCTATCATTTCTGATACTAGTAATTTGTGTCTTTTTTCCTTTTTTCTTGGTTAGTCTGGCTAGAGGTTCATCAATTTCATTGGTCTTTTCAAAAAACCACCTTTTGTTGAATTGATTTTCTCTATTTTTCTGTTTTATTTTTATTGATTTCTGTTCCTTTACTATTTCCTTTCTTCTGCTGCTTTGGGTTTAATTTGCTTTTCTTTCTGTAGTCTGCTAAGGTAGAGGCTTAGATTATTGATTTTAGATCATTCTTCTTTTCTAACATATGCATTCAGTGCTAATTTTCCTCTAAGAATTGTCTTTGCTGCATCCCATACATTTTAAAATTTTATTTATTTTGCATGGGCAGGCACCAGGAATCGAATTTGGGTCTTGGGCATGGCTGGAGAGAATTCTACCTGCTGAGCCACTGTTGCACTGCCCTCCCCCATACATTTTTATAAGGTGTATTTTCATTTTCATTTAGTGAAAAATATTTTAAAATTTCTTTTAAGCATTCTTTGACTCATTGTTCTTTCGAAATGTGTTGTTTGATCTCCAAGTATTTGGGGATTTTTCAGCTGTCTTTATTATTGATATTTTTAGTTCAATTACATTTTTAGTTCATTACATCAATTACAGCATACTTTGTATGCTTTCTATTTCTTTAAATTTTTTAAGATGTATTTTTTAAAAAACGTTTAGGAGGTATTTTAAAGACCAGGATGTGGTCTATCTTAGTGAATGTTCCATGTGAGCTTAAGAAGTGAATTCTGCTGTTGATGGATAAAGTAGTCTATGAATGTCAGTTACATCTGGTAGGCTGTGGTTTTGTGCAGTTTTGCTAGAAAATCCTTACTGATTTTCTTCTTGCAGGATCTGTCAGTTATTAGCAGAGGGAGCTTACTTTTTGGTAGATAAGCCAGTCTTTTTATGGCCAAAAAGCAGTAGAGTGCTACTGACCTGATTTGGGGGTTCAGGAAAGCTGAGCTTCAAAGGATAAGTACAAATAAACTAACAAAGGGCTTGAGAAGGGGAGTGAAGAACATTCCAGTCTGAGGTGGGCTGGCCCTTGGATAGTTCAGGAACAGTGTAGCTGGAGCCCAAAATTAAGGAGTGGCAGGGAGGCAAGCTGAGGCTGGTAAGGCAAGGCTGGTGGGATGGGCAGAGTCATACTCTGCAGGAACTTGACAGCTACAGGAAGGACCTCAGACACTTGTCTGAGGAACAGTGAGGAACCAATGGAGTTTTCTTCTGTTTTATAATTGACAAACCAAAATAACGTACAAACATGAACATTCTTAACATACAAACATTCCATGTATGGTGTACAAATCAGTGGCTTATAGTATCATCACATAGTTGTATATTCATCACCATGATCATTTTTTATTTTATTATTTTTAAAAATTTATTTAGTCTTTATTTTCTTACTCACCTGCTCATACACTGGATAAAGGGAGTGTCAGTCACAAGGTTTTCACAATCTCACAGTCACATGATAAAAACTAAATTGCTATACAATCGTCATCAGGAATCAAGGCTACTGAATTACAGTTCAATTGTTTCAGGTATTTCCTTTTAGCTATTCTAATACACAAGAAGCTAAAAAGGACTTATTAAATTAGAAGTCCCTAATAGAAGAATATCAGGAATTTCCAAAGTGAAGTTTAAAAAAAAATTTTTATTGATAAAACAACATACAAGCACATACATTTAAAAAATTTTTATTAATGAAATCGATCCACATGTAACACAAACATTCTTAATGTATGAACATTCCATACTTGGTGTGCAATCAATGGCTCACAATATCATCATCACAGAGTTGTATATTTATCACCATGATCATTTCTCAGAACATTTACATCACTCCAGAAAAAGAAATAAAAAGAAAAGTCTCACGCATTCCTTACCCCTTCCCCTCCCTCAGCACATACATTCTTACACACCTTCCATACATGGCGTACAATCAATGGCTCACAATGTCATCACATAGTTGTATATGCATAACCATGAACCAAGATCATTTTTTAGAACACTTGCATCACTCCAGAAAAAGAAGAAAAACTCATACATACCATACCCTTTACCCCTGCCTCTCATTGACCACTAGTATTTCCATCTACCACCAATGGAATTTTAAAAGTTTTTAAGGGTTTAGGCCAAATAAGAGGCATTATAGCTGAGATGACGGTAGCTTGGTCTAGGGTGGCAGAGGTAGAAATACAGAGAAGTTAATGGAATAAAGAGCTACTTAAGAGGCAGTAGCTCTTCCCACTGTAGCACACTACCACCTACCACCTAGATTTTTCATCAGCTAGGCCCTCCTGATGACAAAGCACCTCTTTCAACTTATCTGTAGAAGCAACTAATTTGTTAAACTAATCTGTAGAACCAACTGATGTTAATATGCTATGTGGAGAGGGACGGAGGGAAGCTTCGAGGGTCACAAATATGAACTGGGATTTTCTGGAAATGATATCCCTCACAAATGGTATATGTACCAAAGAAGTAAGGCTTACAAGTCAGTGGAAGAGGTGAGGGTGGCTCCGTGGCAGGTCTGCTGGCAGGCAGGTTCCTGTGGCATCCCTGAGGATTCCTGTTTATGGTTGTGTTCAAGTATAACCAGACGTAGCTTTCACAACACTATGATGAGAATGAAGTAAAACCCCCCAGAACTATGCAGTACAACCTAGACAACTGTATGTAGTGGGCTTGGCATCGCTCATTCACCTAGTGCAGACTTAAAACCAACCTCGAGAGACAGAATCATGTTACAGCATCTTAGTCCAGGGGAGCCTGTTTATACACAGATGCTGTTTTTCTTTTTCTACTGCTGCTGCTGCCTTCTTGCTGTGTGAGCTTACCGAACCAGATTAAACTAAACCTAAGATGCCAGCACATTTGTGTGTATGCACTTGTTTTATAAATATGTAGAGGCAAGTTAGGTTAGTTTCAGAGAATGAGATGGGATAAAAATCTCTTTGGAGTTTTACCTCTTTGTGGACCAAAGGGAAAGGAGACAGAAATTCCAGGAGGAAATGCCCTTCTTGGTTATGGCAATAAACATTTTCTGAAGCTCAGCTATGGTTGCTCAGCCACAGTGGCACTATGAGAGCCAGGAAACGCAAGGAATACATCACTCCCCCCTCCAGGGCCTTTACTGAACCACAGAGCTGACCTGAGTGTGTTGAGTGTGGTGTTTTACACTGGTATCAATGTGCTTTTGCCTTCCAGAAAAAATCTTAAGGCTTTCAGAACCTACAGCTCAGACTTTGCTACATCCTCACCCCATTTCTACTCCTGCAGAACATCTGGAAGCAAATCTTTATGTGACTTTAGGAATATCAACAAAATGGAATCTGAGGTGAGGACTTAAAAGTACATGTTCTAGAATCCTTGCAGCTCATAAGTTTGGTTTTGATGACCACAGAACCGATGGCTTTTAAATTATTTACAGTATGGAGAGGACAGAAAATGCTCTGCTATAAACAGTTTTATGCTCAACACTAAATCTAAAGACACACAGCCTTAGTAGCCACATGGTTTGTATGATCTCTAAGTTGAGTCCCAGGGAAATTTCCAGGAAAAAGTGTTTTAGGGGTGGTTCTTTTCCTCAGCCATAGCTAATTCCACTGGCCCAGACTTGAAGACACTGAAGTTTATTCCAGTGACACGATGATTAGCTATTTGCAAACCAGTAACTTGGATTCCCAGGCCACATTCAACTGCTTCCTCACGCATGCGCTGTGTCCCCTGGTGCCCTCTCTCAGTGGTCGTGGCCCCTAAATCTCCTTCAATGTTCCCCCCTCCCCCAAGAACTTTTCTTCCTCTCTCTCATGAGTCTCTTTCTCTGTAGCAGGGAAACAGCCCTGCAGGTTGCCGACCTCTACCCTCTGTTTCATCCTCATCAGTCACGTGTGGTCTTTTTTTTGTTCTTTTCCCTAACAAATATATTCCATGTCAGACTGGTTTCCTAGGAAACCAGGCTTTAAAAACAGAAATAGACTGTGGAAAAAGGAAAACTCCAGAAATTCCACCTTGCAATGTTTAATAATGAGAGAAATCAATTAGTAGGAAAAATAGTAAGCTTACGTAACTAAAATGTGTGCACTTTTCCCCTGTAGATTTTAAACTTGGCTTTGGATACTGCCCTAAGGACAGCAACTGTTTTAAAAGAAACTACTGATCAAATGATTAAAGCTGTTGCAGAAGATCTTACCAAAGCACAGAAATGGAGGAATCAAAGAAAATATGCCTTGTTCTACCCAAGGAAACCAATGAATTAGAAAGAAAAAAAAATGCAAAGACTAGATCCCTGAAAAAGAAAAAAAAAATTACTTCTTACACATTTAGGAAGACGACTTTCCAAGGAAACACCAAAATCATAAGAAGTGGGTAAACAAGAGCTTAAATGGGAAAAAAAGGGACCTTTGGTTCTTAAAATCAAAATCAACCAACAAGTACTTATTTTAAAATAAAATATATGTTCTTCCTAACCCATAATAAAAGAAATCAAAACAATACAATATACTTTTACTTATTAGTCTCGCAAAGCTCATGTTTGAAAAAACCCAGTGTCAGTGAGGATGGGAGAAAACAGGTACTCTGATTCACTGTTGGTGGAAACATTAAGTTGGTACAACCTTTTGGGAGGCAATTGGAAATATCTATCAAATCCTAAGAGCACTTACCTTCTGACCATCAATTCTACCACTAGGAATTTATTTGTGAGTTACCCAAAAAGTATACCATAACTGGTGCAGAAGGATGGCCATTGACGCACTGATGCCAACAGCCCCCAAGTATGACTAGTCTAATGCCCCGTATGACAATTAATGCCTAATACAGCCATACAATTTATACTCCACAGTCACTGAAAAGAATGAGGGGGATTATCTGTAAGTTCGTCAATGAAAAAAGCAAGATGCCAAATTATATGTATAGTGTGATCTCACTATGTATGTTCTTTAAAGGAAATACATATTTTCTAGAAAAATAAACATCTTAAGTGGTTACCCCGAAGAAATGGAACTGGGAGTTTTATCTGTTTTTGGCTGGGGGAAATTTTTACTTTTCATTTATTTTGAGTACACGTATGAAATTCTTACCATGTGCTTATATTAGAAATTAAAATCCTTTGTTTACAGACCACTTGGACTCAGAAATATGCAAAAATGACATTACAAGGTTATGAAAATTGGGTCAAAAGTGAAGACAATTCATTTAAATTGCATACCAGGGATTAAGTAAATTTGTAGCGATTCTTATAGGATGCCAGAGTAAGTAAAGTATTTGATTTGCTTATTTAATTTAGGACTGATTTATTACATCCTTAATGATAGAACAGCAGATTATTGGCCTTTCCCCCCTTTCCTGAGGCCGCCTAACTCCATTCACTCCATTCAACAATAGATTTGCCCAGCCCCCATAACTGGGCTCAGTGGTGAGGAAGGAGTTGAATCCATTCCCACGGTGAAGATTTTTGTACTGACCAAGGCAGCTGCTATTTGTCTAACCTGCTGGAGGATGGGCTATTTTTAACTTTGGGGCTTGGAAATTGGATTAGGATACCTTGGAAGAGATAAAGCAGAGGCTCACCTGATTATATCTGACTTTGTGGCTAAATTTATTTTAGGCTGTGGCACTATAAGGAAGGCTGTGAAGTCTTATGATAGTATTCTAAGACAAAAAAAAAGGTAGCTATACTGCATATGTTCTAAGAGGTTTCTAGTTTTATCACATATCTAAATTTAATTGCAACTTGTTAACTTGCTTTTGTATGCCAAGGATCACAGACCCACCCCCAATTCTGGTTTGGTTCAAGTGTTTTATATAACTTGTTAGTTCTTAACCTTTTTGGGGGTTCATTCCTCTTTGAGAATCTGATGGAAGATATGGATTCTTCCTCCCCCCTTCCCCATATTCCACCTTCCCAGAGAAAAATGATATATGAATACATACATAATTTCACACATGATTTTAAGAAATTCAAAGATACCCTGAAAGCAATCATGGAACCAGTTTCAAAAGGCCTACCATAAACAAATATTCATGACCCCTCAAAGTGACCTTTATAGAAAACTTGCAATTGTAATTATTTTTGGTTTTAAAAATATATGGCTTGTTCTAGTTTGCTAGCTGCCAGAATGCAATATACCAGAAACAGAATGGCTTTTAAAAAGGGGAATTTAATAAGTTGCTAGTTTACAGTTCTAAGGCCAAGAAAATGTCCCAATTAAAGAAAGTCTATAGAAATGTCCAATCAAAGGCACCCATCCAGGGAAAGATACCTTGGTTCAAGAAGGCCGATGAAGTTCACAGTTTCTCTCTCAAGTGGAAGGGCACATGGCAAACAGAATTAGAGTTTGTCTCTCATCTGGAAAGGCATATGGTGAACATGGTCAGGTTTCCTCTCTCATCTGGAAGGGCACACGGTGAACACAGCATCATCTGTTAGCTTCTTCTCCTGGCTTTCTGTTTTATGAAGCTCCCCAGGAGGTATTTTATTCTTCATCTCCAAAGGTCGCTGGCTGGTGGACTCTGCTTCTCGTGGCTATGTCGTTCTGCTCTGCTTTCTCTGAATTTCTCATTCTCCAAAATGTTTCCTCTTTTATAGGACTCCAGAAACTCATCAAGACCCACACAAATGGGTGGAGACATGTCGTCACCTAATCCAGTTTAACAACCACTCTTGGATTAAATCACATCTCCAGGGAGAATGATCTGATGACAGTTTCAAACATATAGTATTGAATAGGGATTATTCTGCCTTTATGAAATGGGATTTTGATTAAAACATGGCTTTTCTAGAGTCCATACATCTTTCAAACAAGCACATGGCCCATAGCTGCCTTATTAAACCATACTGTCAGTGAAATTTTACATTTGCTTGATGATTTAGGATCATTTATGATTAATCACTGTAACAAACCTAATTCAAGAGAGAGATAAGGCTATCTCCTCAAGGAATTCTGGAAAAGTGCTGGGCTCAGATTACAAGGATAATTTTGTTTATCAATCCTATATAACCTTAGCTGTCTCTACTTTCATGCAACTTTAAGTTTTCATAAAACTCTCTTTTAATTCTGCTCCACTAATAAACCAGAAAAATAAGTAGAAGTAATTGTATCCGCAGTACTGTGTTAACGGGCTCAGCACTGCCTGAGGGCCATGGCACCTAAAGAAACCCTTGGCAGCGCTTCCACAGAGCAGAAGCCTCTGTGCTTATTTCCAGCGTGTAGCTGTGCTCTGCCCGCATGAGGTGGCCTGGCGCATGACAGCAGGACAAGCTGGGACTATCTGTAGAATGCTTTTACCTCATTCAGAGAAAGTTCCAGCTATCATGTAGGTTAAATAGATTATGCAAAAGAAAATATTTTTAAAATCATTCCTTTCAATTCTAATTCTGTTATTATATTAAGTAGACCAAATTCACACTAAATATAAATATAAATATATATATTTTTTAATACCTCAAACATTGTTTTGATAATAAAATTTTTACTGTTTCTAGAAAGTGGAAGACATTTCTTACTTCTTTGATTTTAGAAGAAAGTTGCTTGCATTCCCATAGGTTTCATAAAGAATACAAAATAACTAGGGCAGAACTGAGTTATGGTGGCATCATATCTTAAGCAACAAACCGCCAGAACTGGAGTCCTTTGGGACTCAAAGACAATTATCTTTTTTTCTTTAAACATTTTTTATTATAAAATATAACATATATACATATAAAAGCAATAAATTTCAAAGTATATTGTAACAAGTGGTTAAAGAACAGATTTTTGTTTCGTATGGGTTATAGTTCCACAATTTCAGGTTTTTCCTTCTAGTAACAATTATCTTTTGAGTCTTTGTGAATTGCTGCTATTGCCCTGGGCAGTAAGAAGCCAAACTAGGAACAGGATTACTGAAGATTTTTTAAAAATTTATTTTTTGCTAATATGGTTTAATGATATAAATCCACTCTACTTTCTAAACAAAGTGCATTTCAACAGAAAGCAAAACTGTGCTTCAGATACAGTGAATAAATGGCGTCAGCTGCAACAGCAAAAATGTCTTTTTTAGGGTCATGAATTGTTAATTCTTAAGGGAAAAAAGTTCTTATTCTGGGAATTGACGTGAGATAACCTCTATGTCTTCAAATTCAGTAAGAGATTTAGTAAACAAAGGCTCTCTACAATTCTAAGCCTAAAACTATATGAGAATCTCATCAGTGTGACAGGACAAAGTGGTCACAGAGGTGTTGACTGACTGAATGAAAAGGCCAGTGTTTGCTGCCATCACATTTTTTTAGTTCCATTTGTCACAAGGCATGGGATTAGTTCAATGTCTGTTCCAAACATGTACTAAGCCTGGACAAAAAATAACTGAGGCATATAAGGATCTCAAAATGAAGACACAAAAAAATTAATCCTTTCTTTGGAATATGTACTGTTCTCATGCCTTGATATGTGAAGAGAGCTGTCACAGCCTTTTCACAAACACATCCACATTAAATTACATAACTTCTCTGTGCCTCAGTTTCCACAGCTGTAAAATGGAGTATTAATAATAGGACTTAACTTACAGGATTAAATTATTTACTATAAGCACTCAAAAAGATATCTGGCACACAGAAACACTAAGTAAGCATTTGCATGTTATTATTTTATTATTACTTAGTAAAATAGCAAGGTATAAAATAAATGTATCAAAAATCATTAATTTTCTCTATAAAATATCTTTATGAGAATGAAAAACAAGCTAGACTGGGAGAAAATATTTGCAAAACACAATCTGGTAAAGGGCTTGTATTTAAAATATACAAAGAACTCTTAAAAATTCAACAATCAGATAACAAAACAGCCCAATTATGAAGTGGTAGAAGATCAGAAAAGACACCTCACCAAAGAAGACACACAGATGTCTTCCAGTTCAGTAAGAGACTGTAAAAAAGCACTGAAAGAGACTCAACATATTTCACTAGGGAATTACAAATTATAACAGTGAGACAGAACAGCAATTTGAATGGTTAAAATCCCAGCCACTGACAATGGCTGTGAGGATGTGGAGCAACCAGAAGTCGCATTCATTGCTGGTGGGAATGCAAAATGATCCAGCCACTGGGGAAGACAGTTTTACAGTTTCCTACAAAGCTAAATCATAGTCTTAACATCTGACCCAGTAATTGTGCTCTTATGTACTTACTCAAATGAGCTGAAAATACGTCCACACAAAAACCTGCACACATGTTCACAGCAGCTTTATTCATAATTACCCAAAACTGAAAAACAACCAAGATGTCCTTCAAAAGGTCAAAGGATAAACAAACTGTGGTACACCAATACAATGGAGTATTATTTAGTGATAAAAACAAATGAGCTATCAAGCCACAAAAAAGTCATAGGGGAACATTAAGCACATACTGCTAAGAGAAAGAAGTCATTGTGAAAAAGGTACACACTGTATGATTCCAACCCTATGACATTATGGAAAAGGCAAAAATTACAGGAAGAGTAAAAAGATCAGCAATTTCCAGGGTTCAGAGGCTAGTGAAGAGAGGGATGAGTAGAGGGACCATAGAGCATTTTTTTTTTTTTTTAACATGGGCAGGCACCGGGAATCAAATCCGGGTCCTCTGGCATGGCAGGCAAGCATTCTCGCCTGCTGAGCCACCGTGGCCCCATAGAGCATTTTTAAGGCGGTGAAACTTATAATGTGATCCTGTAATGCTGGATACATGACATTATGCATTTGTCAAAACCCATAGACTGGACAACAGAAAGAGTGAGCCCTAATGTAAACTATGGACTTTAGTTAATAATAACATATCAATATTGGTTCACTTGTATCAGATGTATTATGCTAATGCAAAATGTTAATTACAGGGGAAACTGTGTGTGTATATATGCAAGAGCACGTGCCAGGGTAGGAGTGGAGTTGGGGTGCATATGGGAACAATCAGTACTTACTGTTTGATTTTTCTGTAAACCTGAAAGTGCTCTAAAGAATAAAGTCTATGAATTTAAAAAAATTAATAAAAGAATGCATAAGCGCTTTAAGAACTGATATGGAAAAACTCCAAGTTATACTGTTAAAGGAAAAAAAAGCAAGGGCTAAGCAGTATTCATATCATGGTATCTGTTTAACAATAATAGTGAATAATGAGAATATGCATTTGCACAAGAAACTGAAAAATCTGTCTCGAAAAAAAACAATAGAGGAAAAGATCCCATTCACAATGGAAGCATGATAGATATTTCGGCAATATGCAGTATATATATACATATATATATATATATATATATATATATATATATATATATATAGAAAATAAAGATTCTGAGGGTCAATAAGATTTAGGTAAATGAAAAAACATTCCACAGTCTTATCAAGTTTTAATATCATAAAGATGTCAATTTTTCCTAAATTAACTTATACATTTAAAGCAAACCCAATGAAAATACCAAAATAACTCTGTTTGGGAACTCAACAAAATTATATTAAAGTTCATGTAGAAAAATAAACGTGCAATAGCCTGAAAATACCTGAAAAATAATAATTCAGGTGTGGGTTGAGTAGGGATTAGTTCCACCAGATATCAAAATACACCACGAACCTAAATTGATAGGGAAGAAAAAATAACAAACTATAGGTCAATAAAACAGACTACCAAGTCCATAAGGAGATCAAAATATAAATGGAAGTTTAGTCGATGATAAAAGTAGCATTTCATATTAGTTGGGTAAAGAAGGACTGCCAATTAAAATGTGGTAAAATATCTGGTTGTTCAGAAAGAAGTAAAGCTGGATCTCTGGTTAAATACCATATATGCCAGTTTGAAAGGACTTATGTACCCTAGAAAAGCCATGTTTAATCAATTTTGTGGGAGCAATGTTTTTTTCTAATCCT
>PVIY010023860.1:0-38814 GCA_004026745.1 Myrmecophaga tridactyla | reverse complement strand
GGTAGGTATAATCTTTTTTTCTCTATTATCGTTTTATTCCTTTTTCTGATGTCTTTTTATTTCTTTTTCTAAATCGATGCAAATGTTCTAAGAAATGATGAATATGCAACTATGTGATAATATTAAGAATTACTGATTGTATATGTAGAATGGAATTATATTTTAATGTTCTTTTGTTGTTTTTTAATTAATAAAAAAGTTTATAAATTAAAAAAAGGTCATTGGAGAAATGTCTGACTCTAGGATGGCATCAAGAAATATACAAGAAGAGCCTGGAACATCTTGTAGTACCAGAAATTAAATAAGTGCTAAAATAAAGCCCTCAATGATAGGCATATCAAAGAGACATGTCGAAGAGTTGACAGGGATTCCCATGGCCAAAACTGGCACAACTTAAGCCAGGAAATAAAGCAGTATGGTGTCATAACTCGAAGTATAAAATAAGTTCCATAAATACATACAGGCATAAGTAAATTAGTGAATGAGTAAATTTATAAGAAAGGCAAACCTTCCATGTAGAAGAATTCCAATAATGTAGGTAGATTTTGATCTCCCAAGAAGGTGGTAAGATTCTAAAGTGTGGGATTCACAGAGTGGCTTCTTTCCAAAGGTGATGTATGGAAAAGGGGGAAATGAGGAACTCATAAAAGTTGTTTATTAAGAAGTAAAATTATTAGTGAAATCCAAAAGCCAAGGAAACAAGTAACTCAGAGCTTCATTCCAGATGTGATTATATACCTTGAACAAGAATAAAACACTGCAGTAAGTCTTACATTGTTCATCCATTATATAAGAAGAGTGATCCCAATTTCATACAGTAATTGAAAGAATTAAATAAAATAATGAATATAAAATGTCCATTATTGTGCTTAGTATTAATAGATAATATTTTGTACATTATGATTAAACACCATGCGGATTCAGTCCCCAAACCTCCAAACCCACTTTCACTCTGATATTTCCATATCTTTATCACCTCTTCAGGGATTTAACAACAGAAAGTGACTTTGAGTGCACTTTCCACAGGGCAAGGCTTTGCAAAAACATTAACTTCTATAAACCCAGCCCTGTCTGACTCTCAATAACTTCATATATAAATGCCAATCTTGCAGATAAAACACAAAGCTCTCTCTAATCTGGCTGTTGCTGAATTGACCAGGCTTATGTTCCACTTTTCACACCCTGACCTTCATTGTTCAGCAGATATTAAGAGCTGTTTTTAGAATTCAACCACACTTAACAGTTATATTGATCCCATTTTGTCCCTCTGTCATCTCTTCTTGGTGTTCTCCTACTCCCTTTTCCTTCTGGAATGACTCCAATTCCTCCTTCAAACTCAGTACAATTCTCAGTACCCTTGGGAAGCCATCACTAAGCCCCACAGGATGAGTCCAAACTTTTGGGTCCTCTGCACCAGGATTTCAGCACCATCTCAGGATATTGCATGTGCTCATTTTTATGTCTCTTGTTTAGGTGTAATCTTTTTGAAAGAAGGAACAAATGTCTTATTCATTTATTTATTCCCAGAATAATATATAGAGCCCACCATGAAGTATTTGATGACTAAATTGTTGAGGAATAATGAAAGGAAAAATGTATGAATGTGATTAAAGAGATATTTCCAGTAACTGTAGAAAAACAATGAAAAATGCTCTTGAAAGAGGGAACCCCCATGAGTGAGAGCTAACACCATAGGAGACAAATAGAGAAAGAAGATATATTAGTGCACCCATTTTCTCCTGCCACAAAAAGGCTTTTAAATTAGATATGACATTTTCTGATTAAGATTTCTTTACATGGTTTCCCTGTTAAAGTTAAAGCCAATAATAGGGCTCTCTGGGGCCAAAATACATTGTTCTAGCACCTATGAAGTTTCTGTGACTCACCCAGAAATTATCAAAGAAGGGTCTGGTTTCAGTAATGAAGATTTTTTTTGAATGAACGATGCAGTTAGAAGCTCTGCTCCCAGGAAAGACAGGAAGATGGAACAACTCATGAGGTCTCTAGAAGTCACAGCTAAGTTTTCTCCTCATCAGTGATTAATAAATAGACTTACAATAGTGCAGGGAGTCATTTATAGTTGCCAGGCTTTTGGAGAGTTCATTCCCATGAGCCTCATTTATGAAGTATTTTCTTGTCTCTTTATTTCCTGAGATATTTAGTTCTCTGGAGGTAAGAAAAAACATAATGAAAACTTGTGCCCATTTTTACCCTTGGGAAAAAGCTCTGGGGCTTCATATTCACCTCATATCCCAGTGGACCCCTTTCTCCCAGTAGGAGGTCATCTCTCTTTAGTTGTGATCTCTAGATTTTCAGGATTTCCCATAATGACTTCTCTAAAGCTGATTCAGGAGCGAGATTCTGGGTACAATAAAATATCTTCTGTCTTATTCATCTACCTCCTATGGTATTGGCTTTAATACATAAGGCTACCCTCTCTCAATATAATTTCCTCTTGTTTCACTGTCTCTTCTCTCTCCCACATCATTACTCAATCATTTGTTTTTAATCATTCAAAAATATTTTTTCAGCAATACTGAACTTTAGTCTGAGAATGAAGTCTAAAGTGTCCAAGAGGCAAGAAAATAGATCAATGCAACACTCTAAGGTGGTACTTCAATTCTAGTGAAGTGTCATTCTGCATGAATGAGAATAAGCTTTTCCATTTCTGCTAAAAAAAAATGGAAAAAAGGCTCCTGGTACTTTAATCAGGTTTAAATGCAACCTAATGATTTGGGTTTTATTGACAGTTTAATAATATTAATTTCTACTATACAAGAACACAAGATCTTTTGCCATTTACTCAGGTCTTCTCTTAGTAATGTTTTTGTAGTTTTCAGTGCACAAATCCTTCACTTCATTAGTTAAAGAGTATTTTACTCTTTAAATGCTGTGGTGAATGAATTTTTCTAAGTTTCCTATTGGGAATATTCTTTGCTGGTGTGTAAAGCGCAATTGATTTTTGCATGTTAATCTTGCAGTTTGCATGTAGTTGGATTCATTTATGAGCTTTAGAAGTTTTCTTCCTGATACTTAGGTGTTTCTATATAAAACAACATATTATCTGTGAATGCAAATAGATGATTTTCATCCTTTCCCAATGAACATTGAATACTTTTTTTCCCTCACATGGGCAGGCACCAGGAACTGAACCCGGTTCTGGGCATGGCGGGAGAGAACTTGGCCTGCTGAGCCACCATGGCCAACCTCCCATTGGATACTTTTTATTTAATTTCACTGCTTGTTCTTTGGCAAGGACTTCCAGTACATACTAAATGGCAGTAGTGAAAGCAGACATCCTTCTTTTCCTGCACTTTAAGGGGGAGATCTTCCCTCTTTCAGCATTGAGTATAAGTTACATATATATATATATATAACCTTTATCATGTCAAGAAGTTACTTTCTACTCATTTTTCTGAGTGTTTTTTCATGAAATGGCATTGGATTCTGTCAAATGCATTTTCTGAAGCACTTGAGATTATCATGTGGTTTTCCTCTACATTCTCTGACTGTAGTGTATTACTTTAATTGATTCGCATTCATGTATAAATCCCACTTGATCATAGTGATAATTCTTTTAATATTGCATTGGATTTGATTTCATAGTAACTTGATAAGGATTTTGCACCCAAAATCATAAGAGAAATTAGTCCTTAGTTTGCTTTTCTGGTTATGTCTTTATGTAGCCTTGGTAGCACCATAAGGCTAACCTCATAGAATAAGTTAGGAAGAGTTCTTCCTCTTCAATTTGGAACATTTTGAAAAATATTGGGAATAATACTTCTTTGAATGTTTGATAGAATTTATCATTGAAACTTCCTGATCGTGGTTGGGAGGTTTTTGGTGATTGGTTCTATGGTTGGGAGGTTTTTGATGATTGAGTCTATCATTTTACTTCTTATATGTCTGTTGATATGTTCTAGTTTTTCCAGCTTCAGGTTAGGTAGGTTGTGAGTTTCTAGGAATTTGTTCATTTTTTCTAGATTATCTAGATTATTGGCATATAATTGTTCATAGTATTCACTAATAATTCTTATTGCATCTTCAATATCAGTAGCAATGTCCTCATATTTATTTTGGATCCTAATAATTTTCACCCTTTTTTTAAGTTTTTCAGTCTGGCTATATGTTCACAATTTTATAGAAATTTTCCAAAGACCAGTTTTAGTATCATTAGTTCTTGCAATTTTTTTCTATTTTCTGTTTCGTTCATCTCCACCATTCTAATCTTTGTTATGTCCTTACTTCATTTTTAGGCTCAGTTTCCCCATATTATTCTAGTTTCACCACATGTGAAATTAGATTATTGATATGCGATCTTTCTTCTTTTTTAATATAGGCATCAGAGTTATAAATTTCTCTCTGATCATGCCCATAAGTTCTGATACAGTGTGCTTCCTTTTTATTTGTTTCAATATATTTTTTCGTTTCCTGTGATTTATATTTAATCATTTGACTGTTTAAGAGTGTGTTGTTCAACTTCCAAATATTTGTGTATTTTCCATTTCATTCTCCTATTGATTTCTAGTGTCATTCTATTGTGATCAGAGGAAATGATTTGCTTAATTTCAATCCTTTTTAATTAATTGAGGCTTGTGTTGTTAACTAATATTTGGCCTATCCTGGAGAATGATCCACATATACTTGAGAAAAGTATGTATTCTTCTGTTCTTGGTGGCATGTTTTGCATATTTCTCTTAGGTCTTATTTCTTTATAGTGTTGTCCAAATCTTCTGTTTGCTTGTTGATGGTCTATCCTTGTATGAATATAATGGACTGAAATCACAAGCTATTTATTTCTCCCTTAGGTTTGCTAATGTTTGCATCATGTATTTTTGGGCTCTGTGATTACATTCATATATACCTAAAATTGTTAAATTTTCTTAATGCATTGACCCATCAATACATACTGTCCTTCACGGTATCTGGTAACTGATTTTTATTTAATCTATTTTACCTGATATTAGTATTGCCAACCATCTCTCCTTAGGTTACTAATTGCTAGAATATTTTTTACATCTACAACAGTCCTATTCCTGTTTCCACCCACCACCCAAATCCCCCATGACCCATCCTCCTTTCACTCAGGGGCTGGAGGTTCTGTTAAAAACAGAGCTTCCTCATGTCCCTCACCTAAATACCGCACTGGCTTCCCCAAGGCCTTAGAATATGGACCAAGTTCATTTCCCAGCCTACCAGGCCTTGAGTGAACTGGAGCCGACTCCTCTCCAACAGTTCACACCACCATCCCCTTTTCTCTGCCTCCTCTACCCATACCTGTCATGGGTCCCTGGGAAACCTGGGCCCATTGCTCCATGAGGGATCTCATGCATGCTCTTCCTGAGCCTGAAATCCTCTCTTGAAAACTTCTCCCAATGGTTAAGCACTTTGCCAAGTCAAAGAGTAGTAGTCTTAAAGTATTATGATCTAAGGCAGTGCTTCTCAGGAGACATATGGTAGTATCTAGACATATTTGGGTTGTCATGATTTGAAGACTGGGGATACTCCTGGCATCAAGTTGGTGGAGGCCAGGGAGGTTGGTCAACATCCTACAGTGCCTGGGATGGTCTCCACTGCAGAGAATAGTCTGGCCCCAATGACAGTAGCACCAAGGCTGAGGAAACCAGTTATAAGGTTCAATATCTGTCCTTTGCCATAGCTATCCCCACCTGCCAAGATGAAGTCTTGTGCTACATGCATCCATCATATCTGGGTCTTCATTTAAAACTCCAACAGCCCAACCAGACTCTGGGCTCCATGGGGAAGGGGTTTCTGTTTTACTTGTGATTATTTCCCAGTACTGATCTCACTGCATGGTGATATTCACAGTCCCTTCAGTAGTAATGAGTCCAGCCCAGTCCAGAAGGTTTACCAAGACATGGAGAAGCAGCACATAAATTGAATCCAAGAATTGCCTCATGTCAATATTATAGGGCAGGGTACAAACATAAGCTTCAATGATACTTTTAAACAAAGCTTATTCTTCCTTCAAAAGCAAGTGATAAGTAAGCAAAGCCTTGCAAAGTTAAAAAGCAAAATGTTATTTTCCTCAGACATAATTATTTTCCCATTTCACAGGAGAACTGATTTAACCTTATTTTGTTAAGAAGCTCAGTTAAAACACAATACTGGGAAGGGGAGGCCTGGTGCATGAGGGCCAGTCTTGGCCCTCATTAGTGACCGGTCCTTTGATGCTGGCTGAATAGCAGGAGTTCTGGGAAGATGGTGGGAAAGGATAGATAAAGTTCAGCCCTGCTCCAAGGAACTGTTAGAGAAGGGACGGGAAGGTGACTCAGATGGCAATTCCAGGATATAAGTGACCTGGAGAGTCTTCTGCACCACCTAGGGTGGCCGTGGTTGCAAAAGCTTGGGAACTTAGAAGTAGAGAACAGGAGATGTCTGGCTGGTGCAAATGGAAGCCCAGAGCCCTCAGGAGTGCAGGGATTAGGAAATAAGCCAGACTGTGTTCCTTGAACAATGCTACCCTCACCAGCACAGCCCCTGCAACTCACGACTCACACCACACCCCATGCACCTGAACCCCTTCACCCACTCCTACTCCCCGATTTCCAAGCGCCACTCCTCCAACCCCTCATGCATGTACCTGCCCCACACCCCTACCCCAAGTGCAGCCCAACCCACTATCACCAGAACATAAAGGCTGCAGGTGCTTACCTCCATACCAAGGCCACCCCTCCCCCAGCCCACATAGTTGTGCAGCCCCCTCTCACTGAACTCTGTGCACAGTTACATCAGTTTATGGTAAGCCTAAGCCCATGCATGAACACAGCCCCCAGCCACACCCCCAGCTCTGGGAAATTTCTTACCTGCGCAGCTGGGTCATATCTGCCCCCAGTACATGCAGGAAAAATGTCAACCTGTGACCATATCTTGGCGCCTGTGCAAAAAGAGCCCCACACCTTAGGCCAGTGCACCCCAGGGCCACGTTCCCCCGACCTGTGTTTCCACACAGCCACATCCTCCTCCACTGCTGCATACCCATGTTCACAGGCACCAGTGTAGCATTCCCAACCTGTACCTATACCTGCGTTTCAACACATCATTTCACTGTTGTGCTCCACCCTGTGCTGGCATCTTGCTGCACATCCACTCCACAGACATAAGGCTTTAGACTACTGAAGAAAATCAACTTCCAAAGTAAATCAATCAAGATACTTACATGCAATGAAAACAACAGAAGATCAGTAAGCATATCACAATGCAGATGAATATAGCACAGCCTAACGATCAAATTAAAACACCAGAGGAGACACAGATGTTGGAACAATAAATTGAAGATGTTCATACAACTCTACTAAATAAAATAAATGGGATGGCTAATGACATAAAGGAGATAAAGAAGACATTAAAAGAGCATAAAGAGGAATTTGAAAGAATAAGTTGAAGCAATAGCAGATATCACAGAGATTACGGGTGTTGTAGACCAAATAAAAATCATTCTAGAGACACACAACAGAAGATTTGAAGAGGTGGAAGAAGGAATAAGTGAACTAGAGAACCGGTCAACTGATTTTGAACACTCAAAACAGCAAATGGCAAAAAGGATGGAAAAATTTGAATTGAATCTCAGGGAAATGATGGACAAAACAAAACATACAAACGAGAGAATGATTAGTGTCCCAGAAGGAGAAGAGAATAATAAAGGGTTAAGAAGATTAGTTGATGATATAATGGGGGAAAACTTCCTAACCCTTATAAAGGACATGAATATGCAAGTCAAAGAAGCTCAATGAATTCCAAATAAAACAAATCCAAATAGGCCTTCCCGAAGACACAATATAATTAGTATGTCAAATGTTGATGAGAAACAGAAAATCCTGAAAGCATCAAGAGAAAAACAATCTACTTGTATGTGGTTACATACAAGAGTAACCACATAAGACTGAGTATAGATTACTCAACTGGTACTTTGGAAATGAGAAGGTAGTGGTATGATATATTTAAGAACCTGAGAGAGAAAGAGTTTCAGCCAAGAATTCTGCACCCAGCCAAATTGTTTTTCAACACTGAGAACCTACAAGAAATACTAAAGGGAGTTCTGCTGGTTGAAAAAAAAGACAGGAGAGGGAGGTCTGGAGGAGGGCACAGAATTGAAGAGTACCAGTAAGGGTAACTTAAAGGATAAAAAGAGAAATAAGGAAAAGCATATATAGATCTGACAAATAAAATTTAAAAGATAAGATGGTGGATTCAAGATATGCCTTGTCAGTAATAACTTTGAATGTTAACAGAATAAATTTACCAATTAAAAGATGTAGATTGACAGAATGGATTAAAAATAGAATCCAGCTATATTCTGCTTAGAAGATGCTCATTTTAGACACAAGTACACAAATAGATTGAAAGTGAAAGGATGGAAAAAGATGTCCTACTCAAGTTATAACCAAAAGAAAGCAGGAGTAGCTATACTAATATCAGACAAAATAGAGTTTAAATGTAAAGACATCATAAGAGACAAGAAGCACATCATATACTAATTAAAGGGTCAATTCACCAAGAAGATGTAACAATCATAAATGTTTATGCTCCCAATCAAGAAGCTCCAAAGTACATGAGACAGATTATTAGTAAAACTGAAGATAGATGTTTCAACAATAATAGTAGGAGACTTCAACACACCACCCTCCTCTATAGATAGAACGACCAGATAGAGAAACAAGGAATAGAGAAGTTAAACAACTTCATAAATGAATTAGATCTAACAAACATAATACGTTGTTACACCTCAAAACACAAGAATATACATTCTTCTCTAGTGCTCATGGAACATTATCCAAAATAGATCACATGCTGGGGCACAAAGCAGATCTTTATAAAATTAAAAATACTGAAATTATTCAAAGCACTTTCTCTGATCACATTGGAATGAAGCTGGATATGAATAGCCAACAAAGAATGAGAAATTTCACAAATATATGGAGATTAAATAACACATTCTTAAACAGCCAGTGAGTCAAAGGAGAAATTGCTAGATAAATCAATAACTATCTGGAGATTAATGAAAATGAGAATACAAGTTCTCAGAACTTACGAGTTACAATAAAGGCTGTGCTGAGAGGGAAATTTATTGCTGTAATTGCCTATATTGAAAAACAAAAAAGAGCAAAAATCGAGGACTTAATAACAGCAAACTAATCCCAAAGAAAATAGAAGAAGAGAAATAACAAAGATTAAAGCAGAGTTAATGAATGGGAGAACAAAAAATATAGAAAGAATCAATAAAACCAAAACTTGGTTCTTTGAGAAAAATCAGTAAAATTGATGAGCCACTAGCAAGTCTGATAAAGAAAAAAAAGAGAGAACCTGCAATAAACAAAATCAGAAATGAGAAGGGGTGCATTATCACAGACCCTGGAGAAATAAAAGAAATCATAAGAGGATACTATGAACAACTATTTGCCCACAAACTAGACAACTTAGATGAATTGGACAAATTCCTGAAACACACGAACAAGCTACACTGACTCAAGAAAAAATAGAAGATCTCAACAAACCAATCACACCTAAAGAGATTCAATCAGTCATCAGAAATATTCCTACTAAGAAAATCCCAAGGCCAAATCCCAGGGAAATTTTATCAAGCATTCCAAAAAGAACCAGCACCAATCTTGCTCAAACTTTTCCCAAAAATTGAGGAAAAAGGAATACTATCCTACTCATTTTAAGAAGTTAATATCATTTTAATACCAAAACAGCATAAAGATACTATGAAAAAGAAGAACTACAGGCTAATCTCCCTAATGAACATAGATGCAAAAATTTGAACAAAATACTAGCAAACCAAATCCAATAATACATTAAAGGAATGATACACCATGACCAAGAATAGTTTATACCAGGAATGCACGAAAGGTTCAGCACAAGGAAATCAATTAATGTAATACTAATAAATATCATTATATTAATAAGTATATTAATATCAATAAATATTATATTTATTATATTTAATAATTATATTTATTTATACTTTAAAGTATATTTAAATAATTATATTCAATAATTATATTTATTCATAATAAATATGATATTAATGTCAATATTAATAAATATAATATTAATAAATCAAAACTGAAAAATCACATAATCATCTCGATTGATGCTGAAAAAGCATTTGACAAAATTCAACATCTTTTTCTGATAAAAACACTTCAAGAGAGAGGAATCAAAGGTAACTTATTCAATATGATAAGGGGCATATATGAGAAACTGGTAGCCAACATGGTACTCAATGGAGAGAGAGACTAAAAGCTTTCCTCCTAAGATCAGGAATGACACAAGGATGCCTTCTGTCACCACTATTATTAAACATTGTACTAGCAATTCTGGCTAGAGTAATCCACAGTACAAAGAAATAAAAGGCATCTAAGTTGGAAAAGAAGAAGTAAAACTCTCATTATTTGCAGTTGATATTATACTATACTTGGAAGATCCTGAGAAATCTACAGCAGAGTTACTTGAGCTAATAAACAAATTTCAGCAAGGTGGCAGGATATAAGATTAATGTGCAAAAATCAGTATTGTTTCTATACAAAAGCAATGACCTAACTGAGGAGTCAGTTAAGGAAAAAATTCCATTCAAAATAGTAACTAAAAGAATCAAGTACTTAAGAATGAACTTAACTAGGAATGTAAAGGATTCCTTTACATTTACACAGAAAACTACATAACACTGCTAAAAGAAATCAAAGAAATTCTAAATATGTGGAAAGACATTCCCTGCTCATGGATAGGTATGTTAAATATAGTTAAGATGTCAAGTCTATCCAAATTGATCTACAGATTCAACACAGTACCAATCAAAATTCCAACAACCTACTTTGAAGACTTGGAAATGCAAGTTACCAAATTTATCTGGAAAATAAAGAGATCCCAAATAGCTAAAAGCATCTTTAAAAAGAACAAAGTGGGAGGATTAACACTTCCTGACTTTAAAACTTATTATAAGTTTTTGGCCATTACAATGGCCAAAACAGCATGATACTGGCACAAAGATAGAAGCATTGACCAATGGAATCAAAATCATGAATCAAATAATGGTTAGGAAGGTTAAGTGTAGTTAAAATATCAGTTCTGCCCAAATTGATCTACAGATTAACATGATACCAATCAAAACTACAACAACTTAGTTTGAATACATGGAAAAATTATAGTTATAAAATTTATTTGGAAGGAAAAGAGTCCTTGAATAATAGCTAAAAATGTCCTAAAAGAAAATGAAGTGAGAGGAATAACACTTTCTGATTTTAAAGCTTATTATAAAGCCACAGTGGTCAAAACTGACCCAAAGAAAGAAGTATTGACCAATGGAATTGAATTGAGGGTGCAGAAATAGACCACCAATTCTATGGTCAGCTGATTTTTGACAAGGTCCCCAAATCCACTGAACTGAGACAAAATAGCCTTTTCAATAAATGAGCATGGAAGAATTGCATATCAATAGTCAAAAAACTGAAAGAGGACCCTGAACTTACACCCTATACAAAAATTAACTCAAAGTGGATCAAATACCAAAATAGCACCATAAAGCTTCTAGAAGAAAACATATGGAAACATCTTCAAGACCTAGTCATAGGAGGTAACTTCCTGAACTTTATACCCAAAGCACAAGCAACAAAACAAAAGTAGATAAATGAGAACTCCTCAAAAGCAAATGCTGCTTCACCTCGAAAGACTTTGTCAAAAAGATGAAGAGGCAGCCAACTCAATGGGAGAAAATATTTGGAAATCACACATCAGACAAAGGTTGGTTATCCTGTATACATAAAAAATCATATAGCTCAACAACAAAAGAACACACAACTCAATTATAAAATGGGTTAATGATTTGAATAGGCATTTTTCTGAAAAGCAAATACAAATGGCTCAAAAGTACATGAAGAGATGCTCATTCCCCATAAGAGAAATGGAGATCAAGACTACAATGAGATACCACCTCACACCTATAAGAATGGCTGCTATTAAACAAACAAGAAATTATAAATGTTGTACAGGATGTGGAGAAATTGGGAGACCTATGCACTGTTCTTCGGACTGTATAATGGAACAGCCACTATGGGAGATAGTTTGGCAGTTCCTTAGGAAACTAAATATAGAGTTGCCCTGTAATGCAGCAATAGCACTATTTGGTATATACCCAGAAAAACTGAAAGCAGTAACACAGACAATGTTCATAGCACCATTGTTCACAATCACCAAAAGAGAGAAGCATTCCATATGCCCATCAGCAGACCAGTGAATTAATAAAATATGGTGTATACATACTCTGGGATATTATACAGCAGTAAGATCAGATTGTGCTTTGAAGCAGATGACAAGGTGGATGAGCCTTGAGGACATAATGCTGACTGAAATAAGTGAGACACAAAAGGATAGATGCTGTATGACTCCACTTTTATGAACATGGTAGAGGTAAAATCAAAGGTTTATAATACAAAATAAGAAGTTAAAGATACATCGAAGCTAAAGATGAGAGAATGGTAAGCTGATGAGGTTGAACCCAAATGTAAGGGAATAGATAGAAGTGAAGGTGGTTCTCTAGTGAGTCTAGAAGTACTATAACCATATTGAAGATGAACGAGATTGAAAGGGGTTGTGTAGACCTATGTGTCCCACTTAACACTAGAAATATAAATAATTTCTTACAAGAACTACCTCAAAGTTATGATTATTTGACAAAGAGTGTTTAAATCCAAGGTACAGGGGGAAAGCTACTATTGCATGCTATAGGCCATATTTCACAGGATAACATCAGGAGTACCAGAGCAACAGCAGAGGTAAATAATGGAGGAAAGACAAGAGTTAAGGAGAGATTTAGAGTTTCTATTTGGTGAGGTTGGGTTTATTGGTTATCTTTCTCTTGGGAAAAATGAAATTTTCTAAAATTAAGAATATTGATGCACTGTGGACTTTGAGCATTATACATGATACCCAATGAATGCAGGTGACTGAAGGATGTACTGACTGAGAAGTAGATTGGCAACCAATGGTGTATACATATGATCTCATACTGTGCTTCTTCAAAAGAATGAAGTCGTGAGGCATGCAATGATGTGGATGAACCTATACGACATTTGGTGAGGTAAAATAAGCCAGAAACAAAAGAATATTTATTCTATGGTCTTTCTTTCAGAAAATACCTATAAGAAAGCAAGAGCCTAGATTGTAAGCTCTTATATAGCAGACACATTTAGTCCCGATGGTAATTATTGTTTCTGGATTTTGAGAGGATGTTTTACATATCTATAACCTGGTATTTAGAAATAAAAATGAAGCTGATCAGGTCAGAATTAAGGTAATACAGAAGATAGGGGTAAGTAAGACATTGTGTTATTTTAGAACTACACCTAATCTTTAGACAAAAGGAAGAAGGTTTTATTTTGTATGGAACCTAAATTTTCTGTAGCACATAATCTAATTAAACCTGTCTGGATAGATGATTTGGACAATACAAACACAGGGAGCCCAGAATAACAATGAGAGTGTTTAATCCTGTATAGTTTAAAGTCACACCTGGATACATGCTAGAATATAGTAAGCAGATAATCAAAAAGTATTGGCAAAGTACCTTGAGGAAAGGGGGGAAAATATGGAAATAGGAAACTTGACCATCAGGGAATCCCCTGATACTGTGTCAAATATTAGGACACCCAAATAAATAGGCCATGCCTTTGATCTTGAGGCTTACTCTCATGAAACTTGTGTAAGTAGTAGAGAAGCTTGGCCTACCTATAAGTATGCCTAAGGGATACTTCTGGAGGACCGCTTTTGTTGTTCAGATGTGGTCTCACTTTCTCTAAACTCAACTTTAAGTTAAATCATTGTATAAGGACATGGGATATGACATCAAAAGGTGAAAGTCTCTCTGATGGCTTGGGAGATGACTCCCAGGGATGATCCCTGCCCTGGCACTGTGGGATCAACAATTCCATCCTGATCAAAATGGGATAGGAAGTGCAACAAATAATGTATCAGTGGCTGAGAGAGTTCAAATAGAGTCAAGGGTCTACTTTGCAGGTCACTCTTACGGAAGCTTCAATTAGACATTGCTATCTATCATAACTTGCCCAAACCCAAACCCAAACCTAAATCATTCCAGCCAATCCTAAAGAACATCTAGGGCAATATATAAGACAGTATAAAGGGTGCCTGCAGGGCAGTGCAACAGTGGCTCAGTGGAAGAATTCCTGCCTGCCATGCCAGAGACACACGTTCAATTCCCAGTGCCTGCCTAACAAAAAAAAAAATGTCAAATGTTCCATGCAACTTTGTTAACTTTCCAGAAAACTACTACTTCCAGATGGATCCCTGGACCAGATATGTCCTGAAACCGAGAGGTCACAGCCTCTCCAGGACATCAGGTAGTTTCATCTCCCTAACCCCATATTATTGGCAACCCCTTCCAACATGAAAAAACTAGAATGGCCACAGCCCAAACACCCCTAAAGAGTGGAATAGAAAGATCAAAGATCATGATGGAGTTATACAGAAAAGATAGGATTTAACAAATGAATATGATTGCTTAATCATTAAATTGATATTTCTTTTAGTCTCCAATATCTTACAGCAGCTAGAAGTAAAAATCTAAAATCAAGGAACTGTAACCCATACCGAACCTGAAATTAGTTCTACAACTAATTGTTGTGTTATGCTTTGAAATGTATTGCTTTTTCATATATATGTTATTTTTTCACAAAAAAAGAAGAGAAAAGTCTATTTTGATGATTAAAAAATATTTACTCCTTCTAACTTCCTATATTCTGGAGCAACTAGAAGGAAAAATCTGAAACGATGGTATGGTAGCCCATGACAAACTCTGGAATCTGTCCTGTATCTACTCGTTGAAGGGTGCTCTGAAAATTATTGTTTTTCTCTTTCTTTGCTTTGTATATAAGTTATATTATACAATAAAAATGTTTAAAAAAGCAATACAGGAGGAAAAGAAACTGTAATAATTAAGACTTTTAAAGAATTCTAAGAGATATTTATGATTTGTGTGTTCAATGTTAGAAACTATTATTTAGGAGATTCATTGTATTCTTTCATGTTGCAGAAATTCATCATGCTCACTAGGTTAGATGTTCTTTAGTAGTTTATAATATTTAAACAACAGATGTCAGTTAGAAAATGGCTTCTGTGTTGAAACAGAGCAGATTGCAGGTGAGCACTTTCCATAATATATCTCTAGGCATTTCCATATAGCCCCGGGGCCAAAATCACCTCTGGTTGAGAAACTGAGAACTGGAAACATCTTTAGAGTTCCCAACAGTCTCCCAGCCCTTACTTGGGTCATAACTTTAGTCAGATACTTAAAATTTTGAATCCCACCAATTTATACAACTATAGAATCGGTTCCATAAGAGTACTACTCCCCTAGAATTGATTTTGTAAGAGAAAATCAATGAGAGAAATCTCTATAAATATGCTAAGCTCAGTTATGTTACAGAAAGACATCAAATAAAACTCTTAATTAGTTAATATTTTAAATAAAGAATCAACATTACCTCCAAAATGTGTTACAGGCATGACTATTTCTAATTGATTGGAAAAAAAGTCTAACTTCATCAAGGGGTGCAGTGCTTATTGTTTCATATCTGAAGAGCTCAGTTTTCCATTTGGTTTAAAAGGAGAAAAACAATGTTCCAGAGAGAACAGGGACCATATCCTTACCCCAAATCAATGCTTTCTTGGAGATCCAAGGGAATAGTGAAGAGGGTTCATAGTCATAGGAAGGGAAAATTTTAATTCAGAGGATGGGAAAGGTGCAGAAAGTTAGATCTATGCAAGGTAGTAGGATCCACAAAAAGTAAAAGAGATAAACCTGGATTCATCTGCTGCAGTCTGGTCTCTTGGGAACAGAGCATGAGTGGGAACCAATTCCAATGTCTACTGACCAGTGTTCCAAAGGGGAATGATGGCTCTGGGGTGAGGCAACAAGTGAATGTGCTAATAAGGGACACAGAGAGAAATGTGCTAATTAGGGATAGAGGGAATTGTGAGAACAAGCATCTAAAGAAAAGCTGTAAATAACCCTTCGGGTGCTTTCCCTCCTTATATGCAATGGGACATTATCCTTGAGTTCCTCAATCTGGCTGGGGGATGGATACCTGACTCCTTCCTACTATCTGGTCTGGGGCAAAACTTCACTCTCCATTACCAACAAGGAAGGATTTCAGACATTCACAGGGAGATGTTCTTCTCAAAGATACCATCCAAGTGACCTGTAAAGTAAGGCAGAGGCTGTAGGAAAGTGTCAGAGATAATGGATGCCAAGAAATTTTATCTAAGTTCATCAAAGATACATGCAGCACAGTCCAGAGCTGAGACATCACCTGACTTGTTGCCTCCTTAAGTAAATAAGTTAATGTATTTACATGCAATGTACTTAAATTTTACTTCTATATAATGCACAGATACTCAGAAACCTCTGTGAAAACAAAGATAAAGAAAGCCAGTATATTCTCTGTTTCCTTAGATTTTACAGTACACTGTAAAAGTCAGAGTACATTGAAATAAGAAGTGCAAGTGAGGTATTGTTCTCAGAAATACATCAGAAGAAGAAATATACATCAGAGTAATAGATAGTACTAACATGTGCATGTATTTAGAGAATTATTTGGAAGCATTTTACTTTTTAGATGAAATAAAGAACCAGGACTGAAGATTCACAAGCATCTTTGGGATGGTGGTGGAGATAAAACAGGCGTCAGCAAAGGACAGGTTGGAGAGGAAGAAATACATGGGCATGTGGAGGTGGGAGTCACAGATGGTGTCTCCATTTGATTGTCAAAAACGAGATTAAAACACAAAATGCAGAAATTAACTTCCTGAATTAATAATAGAAATTAAATCATGTCCGTTAGACCAGTAACATTTGTTCATATAAAATTTAGTAATGTTCTTTATCTCTTTCATCATAGCTATATCTGTCACATTGAACCAGAAAACAACACCCAAGTTTCAGAATTCCTTCTTCTAAGGTTTTCAGAGGCAACAGAATTGCAGACCTTCTTCTTTGGGCTCTTCCTGTCCATGTACCTGGTCACCATCTTCAGGAACATGCTCATCATCCTGGCCACCATCTCTGACTCCCACCTCCACATGCCCATGTACTTCTTCCTCTCCAACCTGTCCTTTGCTGATGTCTGTTTTATCTCCACCACCATCCCAAAGATGCTGGTGAATCTTCAGACAGAGAGGAAAGTCATCTCCTATGGAGTCTGCCTCACACAGATGTACCTTTTCTTATTTTTTGCAAGGTTGGAGGACTTCCTCCTATATGTGATGGCCTATGACTACTTCATAGCCATCTGTCACCCCCTGCACTACATGGTCACCATGAACCCCCAGACCTGTGTCCTGCTGGTTCTGGGATCCTGGATCATGACTGTCTTGTATTCTTTGTTGCAAACCTCAGTGGTGTTGCACCTCTATTTCTGTGCACCCTTGGAAATCCCCCACTTTTTCTGTGAACTGAATCAGATAGTCCAACCTGCCTGTTCAGACACCTTTGTCAATGGCATAGTGATGTATTTTGTAACCACACTTGTGGGTGTGGTTCCACTCACTGGGATCCTTTTGTCTTACTCTAAGATTGTTTCCTCCATATGTGCAATCTCATCAGCTCAGGGGAAGTATAAAGTGTTTTCAACCTGCGTTTCTCACCTCTCAGTGGTTTCCTTATTCTATTGCACAGGTCTTGGGGTGTATTTTAGTTCTGCTGCTTCATACAACACATACTCAAATGCACCAGCCTCAGTGATGTACACTGTGGTCACCCCCATGCTGAACCCCTTTATCTACAGTCTGAGGAATAAAGATATAATAAGGGCTATGAAAATATTCTTTGGGAGAAAGCCATAAGAGCATCATTTGTGCTGGAGCTGAGGAGGTTCCTGTAATTTCAGGCTCATAAAGAGATCTAGCAATTATGATTCTTTGAACTAAACATGGAATTAAAAATGTCTTTCTATTTATTTCAAAGGGTTTCATGTGTTTGATCTTAATCTACCTCATATATTAAGCTTTCTCTTTATCTTATATATTAGCAGTTTTTCCTATTGTCCACTTCCCCATATTTCCCATGTTTTCTCAATCTTGGAGGAGAAAGAACTTGTAAATTACAAATAACAAAAACACAGACTTAAAGAATATCTTATTCTCAATCGATATTTATAATCACAAGCATGTTTGTTTGTTTTGCTGAAAGAGAGTTGGGAAGTTTTACTACTCTCATGGAAAAAAGTACCCATGCTATCTAAGTTTATAATAGTTTAATACAAAGGACATTGCAGCTTTCCATTCTTGCATCTGTCACTTAATTGTCTATATTTACCTTAAAAAATATTTCTATTACTGCAGACTTTCACATACTGGTCCTTTTTAAAGCAGGTTATCAGATTTTACCTTTATTATTATGATTCTGTTATCTTCTTCAGAACATTGTCATCACTACTTATCAAGGGTGGTCTCTGCATTGGGTGCTATAGAAAAGTTGTTTGTTGCATATATGTCCTTTAAGTAGAGTTTAGAAGGAAACAAAATTACAAATATATGATATGATATGGTCATCCCATCACAAATGATCTTAAAATTGGTGAAGAAAAATGTTCAATTATGCACTGTTTCACTAAAGAATGATTTATTGTTCATGATATGGGTGTCTTCATTGAATTATGGAAACTTGGTGCACATATGTAAGGATATATATTCATTGGCATGCATGACTGTGTTTTGTGTTCTATGTTCTTTATTTGCTCATTTTCCCACTTATGCTTGATGACTTCCAGTAGTGACTACAAATGTGATATTTTCTATTCCTCTAAGCAAACTGTCTGCCCTTTTTGTAGATATCATAAAAACACAAAAGGTCAGGTGAATGAACAAACTTTGTATTTCATCTATCACCCTTGTATTTTACTTATCATCAAAATGTTCTTATATACTCATGGTCAAAGGATCATTGATGCAGGAGTTCAAATTCCTACCCACAAAATCCCTCTGGAAATCAAGGGTTCTTATTCAGGGTCACTTTTTATACCTGACAAATATGCATACCCTTCCAAACTCTCCTTATCTGGAAGGGAAACTTACCTGGTCACTTATAGGTACAATTATCTGTAGCAAAATTTAATAGTTGGCAATCATCAACACTGTCTTCAAATGTATGAAATAAGGTAAATAATCAGAAACAATATTCTTCTCTCAACACCATTATATCTGTTAATGTTGACTATTGTGTCATAAGAAGACATCTCAAATGTAAATGGCTTAAGATGCTGATTTTATGACTTTATGGGAGTCTATGGTATGGAGCACTTTTGATATCTTCTGCTTCCTCAGGAGCCTTTGGTCACTTTTTTTATTGGGGCTGCATTGATCTTCTTGGTTAAGCTCTCTCACTCGCAGTATCTCTATTGCCTGAGGGTTGGGCTATTATGACTTTAATTGGGTCAACTGACCTCTCCTCCACATCATTCAGCAGGCTAGTTTGGAGTTTCTCTCCTGGCTGAGACGGGATTCCATGAATGAGCATCAGAAACGAACCAATGCCTACTGAGGAACATGATCAATTCAGCCATACTCTGTTGGGCAAAGCAAAAATATCACCAATCCATCCCTTATTCAATGGTGGCTAAATAAGCCCCATTTTTGATTAGTGGAGCTTCATTTTCATATTGCAAAACATATGGATGCAAAGAAAGTTGGAAGACTGGTGTCATCTTAGCAACAGTCTACTAGAGGTATACATTTCAACACAATGAATTTTATTGTGATATTTCAAGAAGTAAGCCTTAAAGCATGACTTTTCCATTTTTCCATCAACAATTGAATGGATTGCTTGGAGGAGAAGTTGAGTGTTTATCTACAGGTTTAATGAGAAACTATTCAAATTCTTCTCTAGAACCCCAAGGCTCTCCTGAATGCAAATATTCTCTACCAGCCCCTTATCCCCATCTCACCATTCCTAAGTGAAGAAGAAACACCCTATTTTTTCCAGATCTCTCACTGAGTGCAGGAATATCATCTCTGACCCATTGATGACTAGAGATAAATACTTCTTGCTTAGGGTTGATGTCTTAATGTCTTTGTGTCTATATTGTTTTTTGTTTTATTGCTTTACAATCTGTCATATAAATTAAGGTTACTATTCCATAACTGGAGACTATAGGGTTGGACCCTCCTGGGAGATTAGACAATAGAAAATTAGGAATTGGAAATGGAAGGGAGGGGAGTTCTGAAGTATTAGATCCATTTCCTGAGTGAGCTTACCCTTCATAATTGTGAGGATTGAACAGAGATTGGGAGCTCAGGACACTACATAATCCCGCAGCTAAGGCATGGGGTGATGTTGTAGTATTTCAGTCGGCTTTATGTGCATTTGAAAATAGGTGTCATGGCCACACTTTCCTAAAATTATGCCAAAAATATATTTTTTGCTCTCATAAGTACCTTCTGCCATGTTCTTGGAGTTTTCTACATATATTAACTCTCCTCTGAGATTTTGTATTTCAAAGAACTTTCCATCATTACAGCAGTCATCAAAGAATGAAATTCTGAAACATTTTCTATTATCACGAAGTAAATGAGGATATAATCATTTTTAGAAAACTTGCATGCCTTTTATAAGTGGTATAATTGAAAAACACCCAAACTGTGTCGAGAATGGTGAATTCAGTTAGAGATGGAAGTCAGCTTCAGTAAAAGAAGCCCAAATAAAAACAGTGAGGTACAGAAACTAAGGCTTTCTTAGCCACACATCTCAGATTTAGTAAAGTTATCCAGAGCTAGTACATCTGCCAACTGATTTTTTAGGGACAAGGTATTCATGAATTTTTCTCATCACTTGATTTTCCTTCTCATCGTCACAGAATATGGGCTGCCCCTCCAGACATGGAATTCTTATCTCAGTCAGGAACACTAGAAGAATAATGAAGGGTGGAGTACAAATGGAGGGCCAGATGGAGCACTGTAAAAGATTGAGGTGTAGCATATATATTTTTACAAGTGCTGTATCATAAACTCAGTGAATTTGCACAAACCAACAACTCCATGTACCCAGAATCCAGTGTAATAAATAGAGTATTATCAGCCCCAGAAGCTCCCTTGTGTGCCTGAATCTAATCACCACTCCCTTTCCCAGGGTCACCACTATACACAATTCTAACAGCATAGAATTCATTGTATCTTTTATTTTATGTGATTCTGTCAGTCTATCAGGTATCTATCTAACATAACATTAACAATTTTAATCATTTTAATGCATAGCAACTAGCATTAAAACTTGTTCCCACAATTTGATTTTGTATAAGTGGAACCATATCACGTATGTTCTTTTGGGTATGACTTCTTTCCGTAATTACATGATGAGGTTGTCTTTTTTTTTAACTAGGGAAGTACATGTTTAGGTAGAAGTGCCACCTAAGACTTTAGCTTAAATATCTTTGGCCAAAATTCGTTCACATGGTATTTTTGGCATAATAATGGCCTTCCAAAGATATCCACATCCTAGTCCCTAAAACCTGGGAGTAAGGTAAACTGCCTGGCCCGTAACAATTAAGACAGCAGGTGGAATTAAAGTTTCTTTTCAACTGATCTTAAGTCAAGAGATTACCTTGGATGATCTGGGTGGGCCCAATATAAAGTCAAAGAATCATAAATGCAGAGATAGAGCACAGACAAGTCTGTGTCAGAGGATGTGACTGAGAAAGAATTGGCTTTGTAGATGGAAGTGGACATTGAGCCCAGGAATTCTCTAAAATCTGGAAAATACAAGGAAAACAAGTATATTCATAAAGCCTTCACAATTTATCACATCTCTTCTGACACAGGGATTTTAGATCAATTTGAACCTCTTTGAATTTTCCACCTACAGAACTTAAAGATAATATTTGTGTTATTTTGGACCACTAATTTATGGTATTTTCTTACAGCAGAGACAGAAAACTGATACATATTGTAGACTGTAGACTAAGTTGTATATTGCCCCACTAACAAAATCAGATTTCTGCTATAATGCTAAAGCCCACATGTAACTGGAACTTTTCTATGGTTTACACAAACAGTAATTGAACAAGAAAATTTTATAAAGAGGAATATATAAGAGAAATTTGACCTTCTCTTTGTTAAATATGCAACTAACCTGTGCTTAACACAAATTTGTGAAATTGTAGCAGGTGAAATATATATATACATATTAATTACTCAAAATAATCACAAACCAGTAAAATAATGAGGTTTGGATTAAAAAGTGCTTTTAAAACCAGTAAGAAAATGAAGCAATTTGAAGTAAATGGGTGTAGGGCAATTAGTTATTTCTTGGAAAAAAATAAGTCTACCTTCCCATATTAACACTAGTTATGATGGTAATTGCTGCTGGAAAAAGATCTAAAGTAGCATGAAATTTTGAGATGAAATATAGCTTACCTTTCTGAACTTAAACTGAGGCTGGGGAAGCACAAAACAAATAACTGGTACAATAATTGATAGATTTGTGATCGTTAAGAAACTGCATGTCAAAACATTATCAAGTACATCAAAGAAATCAACATGTAAATATCTTTAATTAAAATTCATCTTAAACAACACGATTGTACTATACTTTAAGTAACCCTGTTTCTATAGGGTTATAGTTCTATAAGTAACTGAACCTGTTACTTATATTAATCCTTGATTCTATTTCATCTTCCTCTCTCTCCACTTTTTGAGTAGAATTTTCTTTCTTTGAACACGGGGAGAAATGACTGCATCAAAATTAAACTCTTGGTTTACTTGTCCATGTGGAGTTTGCTGGATTCAATTTTATCTTTATATTTCTAAGTATTTTCAGAGGAGACATTTGATGTTGTCTGCTGTCATTGTATTTAATCCAGGCTTGATAACTTTGGATGGGGGTGAGAAGGTAATAGTATTAACAGAGCCCCAGGAGGCCCAGGAGTGCTGTGCTTGTGTTTGTGTGTGTGTGTGTGTGTGTGTGTGTGTGTATTTCTTTAAATGTTGCTCTCCACAATGTAGGAGCAGCTGAGCTCATAAATTTCGATAGTTATATCATAACACAGAGTCCAATTTCAAGCCTATATATGGACATATGAGTGATACCATTTAATTTCAAGGGATATAATTGCAAGGAAATTAATAATATGCAAGAGGTACAGCATGTGAAGGAACTGTGTTTCAAAGTTTCCACAGCCATCAGCCTACCTTGTTCTTCAAGCTTCTCTGGAACCATGTCCCACACACTCCCTTTTGTCATTTCCCTGCCAAACTGACTTCCCTGTTGACCTTGCACATACTAAACACTCCCTTTCCTTAGGTTTTTCACACTGGACATTCCCTCTGAAGAGCACACACTTCCCCAGATATCATAATGGGTCATGTCTTCACTTCTAAGATGTCTCTGTTCAAATATCACATTGTATTATGGTTTTGCCTGAATTTATTTGGATCAATGGCCTGGCATGTTCACTTTTTCTCTCTCCCCCCCCTTTTACCTACTCTCTTTTATTTGAACACTTGTAATAATACAGAATATTATGATTACAAAATTTCTTTGATTATATTCTTTTTCCAAGAGGAATTTGTAGGCAAATTTATTTTCACACTGTATACACTTTACTAAGCAGTGGATGGTGCAAAGTAAGAACGCCATGTGCATTCCTACAATGAATGTAGAATTTCTCTTAAATACCATAGAACCATAACAGTTTGGGAAATTGTCTTAAAGTGTGACAGGAATTCCTAATGAGAGATTGCTCAAAGGATATTATGGGGATTATATCCATTTTTAAATATCTAAGAATTAGTTTCTTGTCTGCAAAATGTAAATTATAGATAGACTAGCATTGACTTTTTTTTGAAAATTAGTCAGGTTTTTTCTTTGTATCTAGATAGTCAAACAAATGAAACCAGGAAATCAAACACGAATTCTAGAATTTCTTCTTCTGGGATTTTCACAGTAACCAGAACTGCAGCCCTTCCTCTTTGGGTCCTTCCTGTCGATGTACCTGGTCACTCTCACTGGGAATCTGCTCATCATCCTGGCCACCATCTCTGATAACCACTGCACACATCCATGTACATCTTTCTCTCCAACCTGTCCTCTGTTGACATCTGTATATCCTCTACCACCTTCCCAAAGATGCTGGTGAACATCCAGACAGAGAAAAGTCATTTCTTATGCAGGTTACCTCACCCAGATGTTCATTTTCTTCCTTTTTGCAGCAGTGGAGGACTTCCTCTTGACGGTGATGGCTTATGAACACTACGTGGCCATCTGTCACTCCCTGCATTTCACAGTCACCATGAACCCCAGGCTCTGTGTCCTGTTGGCTCTGAGGTACTGGATCATAAGTGCGCTGTATGCTTTGTTACAAAACCTACTGGTGTTATGGCTGTCCTTTTGTGCACCATTGGAAATCCCCCACTTTTTCTGTGAATTTAATCAGATGGCCCAACTTGCCTGTTCTGACACCTTCCCTGATGACATAGTGATGCGTTTTTTTAGCTGGGTTATTGGGTGGAGGGCTGTTCATTGGCATCATTTTCTCTTATTCTAATGTTGTTTCTTCCATATGTGTAATCTCATCAGCTCCAGGGAAATATAAAGCATTTTCTGCCTGTGCATCTCACCTCATGGCTGTCTCTTTATTTTACTGTACTAGCATAGGTGTGTATATTAGTTCTTTTTCTATGCATAGCACCCATGCTAGTACACCAGCCTCAGTGATGTACTCTGTTAATACCCATGTTGAACCCTTTCATCTACAGTTTGAGAAATAAACACATCAAGGGGGCTCTGGAAAAAATCCTCAGTGGAAAGTCATAAAATGTTATTGGTTGTGGAAATGAGCAAGTGCTGTAATTACAGAGCTCAAAGTGTTAGAAACAGAAATTATAATTCTTTGAAATTTCTGGGGCCATAACTTATCTTAGAGTCAGAAAAGATATTAAATATATTAATGTAAAACTTTAAATCATGCAAGCTATTCCTAAAGAAAATAATTGTTTAGATGATTTATATCTAGAAATTAATTATGAATACTTGGTTTCCTTGTACAAGGTATTTTGTACATGTGGGTGCAGGGCTATGTTCCATGTTCTATATTGTTAGTTTAAACTAAATTAGAGTGTTTCAATTCCCCTAACCCAATATCTTCCCTTTCTTTAAATTTTGTCATAAAGATTAAAGGTTTCATTCATGCACAATCTATTACTGATGCTTTCATCCAACTTTTATAACTTTAATGTTCAAAACTCTATGTAACCCTCAAGGTGAAATGGTTATATACATAGGAGGATAAGGTCCCACCCAGTGATTTTCTTGGGAAGGGAGTGTTCAGAGTCAGGGCATAAGGCATTCCTGTAGAAACATATATGTCCATTCAACATCTGTTCTTTATCCCAAATGGAATCTTAAGAGCAGTCCCTTTTTAGCACACATCTGAAATCAACTGGAGGAGCAGTGTAATCATGAATGCTGTATTACTCATGATTCTCTAGTTATAGAGAACTGAAAAAGAGATATCTGCAAATATACTGCTTATAAGAGTGTCTCACACAACCATGGGAATGCAAGAGCCCAAAATCTGTAGGGAAGGTTGTGAGGCTGGCAATTCTGATGAAGGGACTTGATGAACTCCCCAAGAGAGGCTTGTTGGCTGAAGAAAAGGTGAAATTTCTCTCTTCATTCTTAAAAGTCTTCAAAAGACTGGCTCATATCCAACTGATTGGATTATCTCATTGTGGGAAGTGAATCCTTAGTTGATCACAAACATAATCAGCCACAGATGCAATCAACTGACTGGAGATTCCATTAAACCAGCTTTTTGTTTTATCAACCAATCAAAAAAATAGTTTTGCAGTAATGATCAGGCCAGTGCTTGTCTGAGCGGACAACTGGGCACCAATACCTGGTCAAGTTGACACCATAACCTAACCATCACAAATGTGGGCTTCAAACATCTGAAGGATCCTCAAAATGAATAGCAGCTGATTATTCTGAATGTCTTCAGTTCTGTTCATGTGAATTATTACATCAAATAACTATGGCTGTGGAGAAGGCCAACTCAAAAATAAACAGTTTAAGACCATGTATTTTTTATCACTGCAGCCATGTACAATTTGAAATTGTGTTAATCTTTGCAGAAATCCTCATGAAGTTGCCTTCAACTCTGGGTCAGCAGGTAAGGCTTTGCTGATTCAGGCTGGACCCTCTTACATGCATAGAGACTGGATTAGGGTAGCATTTACTGAAAATTCTATTTTCTGCTGCATGGCCCATCATCACCCAGCAGATAGCCTGAAGTTTTTGAAATAGCAACTCAGGGTTCCATGAAAGAGAAACTAAAATTTCCAAGGTATCCAGATGCACACTGTCACTTCCACCATATTCTCTTGCCTAAAGTAAGTAATTCACTTGAAGTCAAGACCCAAATCAAAAGTAGTTTAAAATATCCACCTCTAGATAGGAGGAGCTGTACAGTCCCATTGAGCAAAATATGGATTCAGAGAAAGTTTGAAAATTAGGATTGTATCTGTAAAATGTCTAACACAAGTACAAACTATGATTCAATAAATTTTATTGAGATCCTCCAAAACCCAAGACATCCAATTCCACTCCCAGCAGCTGAATGAATTTCTTGGTGAAGAAGATGAAAGTCTAATTATATATGTAAAAAGCAGCAGGTCGGTGCAATGGTGACTCAGTGGCAGAATTCTCACCTGCCATGCCAGAGACCCGGGTTCAATTCCCGGTGCCTGCCCATGCAAAAAAGAAAAAGAAAAAGAAAAAAAAAACAGCAATGAAAATTCTGTTTCAGAACTTCCCTCGAATATAAATATTGCCTCCTTTCCCCTGACATCCATATCACCATTCCCCAACTAAGAAGAAATACCGTTTCTCTTCCGAGATATGCAGTGCATCCAGGGACTTCATGCATGGGTCCTCAATTAACAAAACAGGGGAACTCTTGCTTCCTGTATGCTGTATTGATGGACCAAGGGGCCCAGGAAGTGCCGTGGGATGTGACGTGGATGGAAGGATGGATTTATCACAGCAAATCCTGGAACACAGAGATTGAAACTGATGGGCAAGAATTCAAAATAGGAAATTCTATACTTTTATCCTCTGGAAGGTTTAGGTGGGTTGAATTATATATCCCAATTTGGGCAAATTCTTAATCTTAATCCACATTCCTGTAGGTGTGAACCCATTGTAAATAAAATCTCCTGAGATGATATTTTTAGTTAAAGTGTGACCCAATTGAATGAGGTTGGAACTTAATCTAGATTACTGGATTCCTATATAAGCAGAATAAATCCATGCATAAAGATATAGAAACTAGAACTCAGAGTAAGAAAAAGCCATGGGGATGAGTCCAAAGCTCAAAGCCAGAAGTCAATGGAACACAGAAGAGAAAGAGGAAGACACCACCATGTTATGTGAGGCAGGTGTAGACGCCAAGGAACCCCAGTATCACTGGTCACCAGTACCAGAGTGTTACAGACTTCAAGGAAATAGCATGGCTTCTTTGGCACAATGATTTTGTAACTCTCCTAGTTTCACAACTGTGAGCCATAACTTTGGAGGGCCAGGAGCAATTAATCAGGCCCAAGCAAGAGCAATCAATCAGGCCCAAGCAGGGAAAGTCCCCACACCATTGGGGCAGAATGTCCCCAAGAGTTAAATAATAACCAATGCTAAGAAACTGTGGGAATGGAATATGTTTTGGCAATGGCTAATGGCATTCTTCTGCCTCTATGATTCACTTGCTTGCTAGCAACTGCAAAAAAAAAACAAAAACAAAAACAAAATACAACAACAACAACATGATTTTAGCCTTTACAAGCACTCCTTGTAAACCTCTGGGTGCTGCTCTCAGAATCCTCTTTCTTGGAGATTTCTGAGGCAGTCACCGGCCGGCTAATAAAAAGTCCAAATTGTCTTGCAGTTTTGAATTGTGTGGTCTCTCTTTCGTGTGCCCCACAACATTTGGAGGCCCCAGCGAGATTGTCCCTAACAGGACACGTGGTGACCACAGGTCCTGGGGATTACCCCCGGAACTGAGGTCCGGCCTAGGGGAAGGCCTTGGAGAGACGTTCCTCTGCTCCAGGCAAGGACCAGGAACTGGACTGGTTCTATAGCACCCTCCAAAATTATACAAAGTCTGGTGGAGTCATCTGTTTATGGAAACCTCACTGGTGAGTACAGGTCTGTTACTGGATCCAGCAGGGACCTCTGGAAGGCTGGATGCAGCATTACTTCCAAGGTCTGGTCCCGGAGCAAGAAGTTGCCCGGGATTCTGGTTAAGAATCTATTAGGGATGAGGCATTTGTTTGTCTTGGTTCATTTTGTCCCTCCTCTCAATTGTTGGTTTCATCACATTTTGTGTTGTTTTTGTCATAATTGTCATGGGTCAGTCAAGTTCACCTGTCTGTACTCCACTTCAATGTTTCTTGAAACATTTCCAGGAATTTCAGTGGAAGCCCAGAGACTATGGAGCCCCTGTCAGCGCCTCCGACTTGGAAAAATTCTGCTTATGGATGTGGCCAACATTTGGTTCTGGGTGGCCTCCTGAGGGAACCACAGACCTATCTATAGCTTATAAAGTCTGAAGGGTGATTTTTGGTGATCCAGGCCACCCTGACCAAATCCCCTATATACTAATTTGGATAGAAATTTTAACAGAAAAACCCAAGTGGTTACGGTCTTGCCTGGAGTTCAAAAAAGAAAGACCCCCCCAGAGCCAAAATGGTCCTCTTAATAAAAACCTCTCAAAATGAAAAAACTAATGGGATCCCAGTATTGACAGGACCACTGGAGGATCTGCTTTTGATAGACCCTCCCCCATACCCAACAGCCCCTCCACCCCCTCTAAGGCCAGAGGGGAGAAATGGCCAAGAGGCGGCAACCAGCTCCTCTAATAGCCATGAGGTGCCCTTCAGCCCCCCCATACCAGAACTGGCTCTGCTTACCATCATTTTTCTCATTCACAATCACCGGATTCTTCTGGAGTTCCAATCTTACCCTTGAGGCAGGTTGGCTCTGCTCTAGGGGATGACCGCCCACCTTTCATGGTCTATGTCCCCTTTTCCTCTAACGATCTGTATAATTGGAAAAACCAGAATCCCTTTTTCTCTGAAAAGTCCCAAGGGCTCATCTCCCTCTTGGAGACTTTCTTTTTTACCCACCAGCCCACCTGGGATGACTGCCAACAGCTCCTCCAGGCCCTCTTCACCTCCGAGGAATGAGATCGAGTCAGGAGAGAGGTGAGGAAGTTAATTCTTGGACCTGATGGACAGCCTACTACTGAATCAACCTGATTAGAGGCTGTGTTCCCCTCCACCTGCCCTGAATGGGGCCCCAACACTGATAGAGGTAAGGAGGCTCTCAATGGTATTGCCAGACTCTGCTTCGGGGTATATGAGCAGCGGCCAAGAAGCCAACCAACTTGTCTTGGTGAGCAAAATCATACAAAAGCCAGACAAATCTCCGGCCACTTTCCTTGAGCACCTCCTTGAGACATACCTCTTGTACACCCCTATAGATCCAGAGGCACCCGAAAATAGGCGAGCTGTAAATATAGCATTTGTCACCCAGTCAGCTCCAGATATAAGAAAAAAATTACAGAAATTAGAAGGATTTGAGGGTAAAGTGCTCTCTGAGCTGATAGAGATTGCCCAAAAGACTTTTAATAACAGAGATGACCCCGTGACCGTGCAGTCCAAAAACATAGGCAAAATTTTAGTATCTTCAATGGCTGAACAGGAAAAACAAAAAGAAAGATGGGGAACTATTGAAAAAAGAAAGGGAAACCAAGGAAAAGTGTTGGACCTATGTGCAAACCAATGTACCTACTGCAAAGAGAATGGGCATTGAAAAAATGAATGTCCTAAAAGAGGACTTAAAGGAATGAAACCAGCTCCTGTTCTGGTTGAAGAAGTGAATTGATGGGGCCAGGGCTCTATTCTGTTGAGCCCCTGGGAGACCAAGATCACATTAGAAATTGGGGGAAGCCTATAAAATTTCTTGTGGATACTGGGGCGACCTTCTCCATCCTCCAGCAAGAAGGGCCCATATCTAAGGAAAAAATCCCCATACAGGGAGCAAGGGGAAAGACAAAGTCTTACCCATGGACAAAGACTAGAATCACTAACCTTGGGGAAGGAACTGTCACCCCCTCATTTCTTGTAATGTCAGAGTGTCCATACCCCTTTCTGGGGAGAGTCCTTCTCCAGAAATTACAAGCCACCATCTCTTTCAAAAACAATTCAGCTGAGCTCTCCTTCAATACAAACCCCTCAGCAATCCTTCTCATTTGACCCTTATCAGAAGAGTATTTACTTACTGCAGAGGTGGCGCTGCTGGCCCCAGGTCCATATTTGTGGGAATTTAAAGAAAAATACCAGGTGTATGGGCAGAAACTAACCTACCAGGATTAGCTGCCCACTGGCCCCTCATCGTTGTCCAGCTAACTAGCACCACCACCCCAATCAGAGTCCGACAATAACCAATAAGCTTAAAGGCTAAAAGAGGCATCACAGTTCATATCAAAAGACTCCTGGAGGCAGGTATTCTGGTCCCCTGCCATTGAGTCTGGAACAACCCCCTTCTCCCGGTCCAAAAACCCGGGACCAATGATTACCGGCCAGTGCAAGATCTCCGAGAGGTAAACAAAAGTATTGAAACTATTCACCCACTATGCCTAATTCATATACACTTTTGAGCCTCTTACCTCCCAGCCAGCAGGTCTACACTGTTCTGGACTTAAAGGATGTCTTCTTTTCACTTCCCCTGGCTACAGTAAGTCAGCCCATCTTTGCTTTTGAATGGACTGACCCCGAGGGAGGGTTCTCTGGACAACTAACCTGGACTCGGTTGCCACAAGGTTTTAACAATTTTCCCACCCTGTTCTATGAGGCATTAAGCCAGGATCAGGTTCATTTTAGATAACAGCCAGGATCAGGTTCATTTTAGATAACAGCATTCAGAAATAACCCTCCTACAATATGTGGGTGACCTCTTACTGGCAGCTAATAATCTGTCAAACTGCAAAAAGGCAACCAAAAACTTGTTACAGGAACTAGCCCAGTTGGGTTATCAGGTCTCAGCCAAAAAGGCCCAACTCTGCACCAGCTCAGCAACGTACTTAGGGTATAAGTTAGAAGGGGGAAAAAGAGCTCTGTCCTCTAATAGGATTGAAGCTATCCTAAAAATACCCCAACCAAAAACAAAAAGGCAGGTACAGGAGTTTTTAGGGAGAAGTTGGATACTGCCGGCTCTGGATTCCTGGATTTGCAGAAATAGCAAAACCTCTGTACACTAGCACAGGGGGAAAGGAGGAAGCTCTAACCTGGACTGAGGCTGAGCAAACAGCTTTTAAAAAGCTGAAACAGGTGCTTGTGAGTGCCCCTGCCTTAACTTTGCCTGACCTGTCCAAACCTTTTCAACTACATGTCGCTGAAACCCAAGGAATAGCAAAAGAAGTCCTCACCCAAATGCTAGGACCATGGAAAAGACCAGTTGCCTACCTGTCTAAAAGACTAGACTATGTGGCAGCCAGGTGGTCAAGCTGCCTGCAAGCCATTGCAGGCACTGCCATTTTGGTAAAAGACGCATTTAAATTAACACTGGGACAGGACTTACACATAGTGGCCCCACATTCAATAGAAACTTTACTAAGGAGCCTGCCTGAGAAATGGCTCTCAAATGCCCGGATAACCCAGTATCGGGTATTGCTACTAGATCCCCCAAGAATCCGCTTCCTAAAATGGTGGCTCTTAACCCTGCCACCTTGCTTCCAGATGATGACCCACCCAAGCCCATCCATGACTGTTGCAAGATCTTGGAATCTTTCACGAACCTGAGGGCTGATCTCACTGACAACCCCTGGCCAAATCCTGATGAAGAATTATATATAGATGGAAGCAGTTATGTCTCAGAGGGAATCAGGTATGTGGGGGCCACGGTGGTAACTGTGGACTGGGTCATCTGGGCTCAGGCCCTAGGACATGGGACTTCAGACCAAAAGGCCGAACTAATAGCTCTGACTCAGGCTCTAAGGTGGGGAAAAGGAAAGGTTGTCAACATCTACACGGACAGCAGATATGCCTTCGCAACTGCACATGTCCATGGGGCACTGTATCAGGAGCGGGGACTTTGACATCGAGGGGAAAGGAAATAAAAAAATATACCAGAAATACTCGCCTTGCTAGAGTCTATCTGGTTACCAAAAAGGACAGCCATTATACATTACAAAGGACATCAAACTGCCGAAACTCAAATTGCCAGAGGAAATGCCCTGGCTGATAAAATGGCAAAAGAGGTTGCCCAAAAACCAGTGGAGACACTGCAGATATTTCCTGTTTTACCAGGGCGAGTGCTGCCAAGCTCCCCAGAATATACCAGGGAAGAAGTTAAAGTAGGTGAAACATTGTGCACCAAAACAGATCTGGACAGTTGGAAAATTCTCCCGGATGGAAGAATCCTGGTGCCAGAGTGCCTGGGGCACAATTTGGTTGCCCAGGTTCACCAAAGTACACATTTGGGCAGTACAAAACTAACTGAACTCTTACAAAGGGATTATTACATACCCTGATTGCAGCAACAAGCCCAGCAGATATCTTCCAGGTGCCACATCTGCACCCAGGTAAATTCCTGCCGAGGGAGAGAAATGCCCCAAGGAACCAGGCTGAGGGGACAAGCCCCAGGGGAAAAGTGGGAAATATAGACTTCAGAGAAATATTATCTGGTCCATATGGATACAAATACCTGTTAGTCTTCATCGACACATTCTCTGGATGGACTGAAGCATTTCCTACCAGAACCAAGACAGCACAAATAGTAATAAAAAAACTAGTTTCTGAAATTGTCCCCTGATTCAGCCTCCCAACTGAAATGGGGTCCAACAATGGGCCAGCGTTCATCACCCAAGTTACCCAATTGTTAACAAAAATATTAAATATCAAATGGAAATTACATTGTATTTATAGGCCACAGAGTTCAGGGCAAGTTGAAAGAATGAACAGAACAATAAAGGAAACTTTAAATAAACTAAAACTCGAGACTGGTGAAAACTGGGTGAGTCTCCTTCCATTTGCCCTCCTAAAAACTAGATGTACTCCTTATGTAAAGGGAATTACCCCGTATGAAATCATGTTTGAACGATCACCTCCACTAATCCCTAAATTGGAGGAAGAAAAAATAGCTGAATTAAATAACCATTCTCTTCTAAAATCATTACAGGCCCTGCAGTCTACCACCCAGCAAACTCGGGAACTGGTGAAGGCAGCCCATCCAGGACCAACAAATTCTGCCCGTAAAAAAAGATTTATTTCAGGTGCAGTCCAGAGACCTAGTCTGGATAAAGAAACTTCAGCCAGCCACCTTGGAAGCCCAGTGGACAGGACCCCTGCCAGTGATCCTCTCAACTCCAACAGCAGTGAAAGTTGTGGGAAAACGACACTGGATTCATCACACCCAGATAAAAAAGTCCACCCCAGACCAGATCCCTGAAAAATGCACCATCCAGGGAACTGAGGATCCACTAAAGATAAGACTTTCCAGAAATCCCTCTGGGTCCTCTTAATGTCCCTGATGGGCGTCGCGGGAAAAAACCCTCACCAAGTTATAAACTATACCTGGGAACTCACAAAAAACGGTGGATGGAGTATTGGTGGCTACAACCACCACTCCCTCCCAACCAACACTCCACTTTGATCTCTGCCAACTGTTTGGACACCTGGGGAAGGGGAGTTATGGTAACATGCTCACATATGGGTGTTCTATCCCCCACCAAGAAAAAGGCTTATGACATACCCAATACTATGCCTGTCCTGTGGAGGGAAGTTCTAACTGCCAAGGGGAAGGCCAATATTACTGTGACAACTGGGGTTGTGAAACAATCGCAGAATGGACTAACCGAGACCTGTTCATAACTTTAACAAGGGCACCAGCCCATAACCCCAACAGTTGCACCCAAGGCACCTTTAACCCAGTGATTATTACTATCCCTTCCTGGCATAGCCAAACCTGGGCAGGTGGAAAAACTTGGGGATTGAGATTATATGTCTCAAGTCACAAGCCAGGCACCATTTTTACAATTCAAAGGTTCCATTCCCATAAAGCGGACAATTCCATAGGACCTAATTGAGCTCTCAACCCTGGCATAAAACTGGCACAGACCCCCAGACTCATAAATTCCTCTCCCTCCCCTAAGAAACCCCTGCTTGACATGTTAAATTCAGTTTTCCAGTTTATGAATCAAAACAATCCACTTATTACTAAAGACTGTTTGCTTTGCTTAAACAGTGAACCCCCTTATTACATCGGAATAGGAGCTAATATCTCCCTAGGCCCCACAGATACCTATATCAGAAACCTCACAGTCCAAGAAGCACAAGGCCAATACCTATGCAAGTGGGGACAGGAACCGAAACTCACCCTAGGAGATCTCCAAGGGCAAGGGAACCTGTATTTATTCTGAGAATTTTAATCTAGCTAAATCCCCCTATAGTGATTCCTGTGGTCTCATCATGTCACTAAAGGGCATTTTAACTTCAATCCCAGGTGAATGGGACCACCTCCTTGTAGCCCCTGATGGTACTTGGTTTGCCTGCACATCTGGCATTACCCCCTGTATAACTCACCCACAAAAGACAGTCGAGGAGGAGTTTTGTATTTTGGTTTATATTATCCCCCAAGTATATTATTATTCTGGAGAAGGAAGTAAGGAACATTTAGAACCCACTTACCAGGTCAAGCGAGCCCCAATCTTAGTGCCCCTCCTTGTCGGACTGGGCATTGCAAGATCAACTGCAGTCGGGACTTTAGCCCTTATCACTGGTGACCAAAATTTTAAAACTCTTAGCAAACAAGTTGATCTGGATCTTAGTGAATTAGAAAGCTCCATCAGCCATTTGGAAAACTCCCTAAATTCACTGGCTGAGGTTGTCCTCCAAAACTGCAGAGGCTTAGATCTCCTATTTCTGAAACAAGGGGGGTTATGCATGGCCCTCGGAGAAACCTGCTACTTCTATGCCTATCATTCTGGAATAATTAGAAATAGTCTATCCCTAGTCCTTAGCAGGTTATGAGAGCGGAAAGAATACCGACAAACTGAAACCAACTGGTATGAAAACTAATTTTCCTGGTCTCCATGGCTAACCACTCTCTGTCCACTGCAACAGGTCCCCTAATTCTCATATTATTAGGCTTAATGTTTGGACCCTGTGTAATCAACTGTCTAACCTCATACATGCAAAGAAAAATACAAACTGTTAAACTGTTAGTTCTTTTAACCCAATATCCACAGATTTATAATCAAAATGAAGAAACAATGATATGATTCTCTCATAAAACCAGTGGGGAATGTGGAGGGCCAGGAGCAATTAATCAGACCTAAGTAGGAGCAATCAATCAGGCCCAAGCAGGGAAAGTCCCCACACCATTGGGGCAGAATGTCCCCAAGAGTTAAACAATAACCAATGCTAAGAAATTGTGGGAATGGGATATGTTTTGGCAATGGCTAACGGCATTCTTCTGCTTCTATGAACCGCTTCCTTGCTAGCAACTGCAAAAAAGCCACAGCATGATTTTATCCTTTATAAGCACACCTTGAAAACTTCTAGGGGCTGCTCTCTGAATCCTCTTTCTGGGAGTTTTCTGAGGCAGTCGCCGGCCGGCTAATAAAGATCCAAATTGGCTTGCAGTTTTGATTTGTGTGGTCTCTCTTTTGGTGCGCCCCAAACAGTGCAGTGCCCTGAGTACACCTGATGTGGTGGGGTGCGGGCAGGGGGGATGACCAAGGGAGACGCTGACACAGGGCTGGCGGCCAGGAGGGCCCAGTGGTCGGGAGCTGGACAGCAGGTTGAGGGGGACCCCTCACCACAATGCCATCCAGGCAGTGCAGCCCTCCCCAGCCACAGCTCTTGGGACTGCTGGTGGCAGACCTCAGCACTAAGTTCCGAAATTGTTTCAGTGCACGTGCTCGCGGTTGAGTGGCAAAGCTAAGCAGGGTCAGGTGCGGTACTGGCTTGGATGGGAGACCACCAGCTAGGTGCATCTGTTTCCAGGTTTCTTGATTCAATTTGATGGTGATGGACAACTCGTTACCAGTGTTGCCTGAGTGAGGAATCGAATGATTGCAAACTGGCCACACCTGGGCTGAGGGTGCCAGTCCAGGGAACGCGGCGACTTGGGAATAAAGCTGTATATGTCGACTGCACTCTCTCTCAGTTTTCAGAAAATTATTTTTGTCCATAAACATCAACACCAGTGCATTCCATCCAGGTGGATAATCAGTGGCTCGCAGTATCGTCACACTGGTGTGGATTTAAGAGCGTGATCACTTGGGAGCATATGAGAAGAATTCATAAGGGGAAAAAGCTCTTAAAAGCACCCTGCCCTTTCTCCCTCCTTCTCATTCACCGCTGGTATATATGCAAAGGGACAATTTGCTTTACCATTCCTGCTCTCTATTATTCATTGATTCTTTCTCCAAACCCATTTTGGCATATCGATCCATAACCTGGAGGAAAGGAGCTAAGCAGAGAATAACCAATTCCCCAAGACCACGGGTCACAATGTAAAAGTAGAATTCTTCGATGATCATCTTCAAGCATCAAGGCTTGGGGACCAGGTCGCAACAGTTTCAAGTAATCCCCTCCAGCCACTCCACTGTACCCATAAAGGAAAACTGGAAGTCCATAGCATGCCTAGGAATCACCAGCAGGAGAACATCAGGACTGTTGAATTCTGTTGTCCACTGAATCCTTCTTTTCTGTCAGTTCTCTTTTCCCCTCTGGGTCAATCAGGCTTTCTCATTCCCTAGAGGCTGGGTAATGGCTGGTTCAGAGAGTTCTGCCCATGTTTCCAGGGAGATTTGCATCCCTGGGGGTAGGTCCTACGTGGTGTTAGGGGAGCAGTGAGTTCACCTGCTGAGTTGTCCGAGAGAGGGGAGGCCCCTGTGAGCCAGAAAAGACGATGACTGGCAGGATGCAATAGAGAGGCTGGAGGGAAGTGCCTGAAAATGTAAAGCTGTGTTCCAGGGGCCATGTTCCCAGAAGATTATTGCATCATGATATAGATTTCACAACATGGCTGTGTGATTGTGAAAGCCTTCTGTCCGATGTTCTGTTTTTCTACCATGTCAACAGACAAGTAGGACATACGGAATAAAAGAGAATAGTAGGGGAACAAATGTGAAAATCAATTTCGGTTGAAAATGCTAGTGATCAAGGAAAGGGAAGGGTGAGGGGTAGGGTCAGTATAAATGTTTTTTTCTGCTTTGTTTTGATTTCTTCTTATGAACAGATGCAAACGTTCCAAGAAATGATCATGATGATGAATGTGCAACTATGTGATGACAGTGTGAATTACTAATTATATACGTAGAACAGAATGGTCGAAATGGGAATGTTTGCATTTGTTTGGTGCTGTTTGGTGTTTAAGAAAAGAAAATAAAACAAGGAAAGAAGGAAATAATCACAGGAGCCACAGCCACAAGGTCACAAAGACCTGCTGCCATCAGTTGGGGTGAGGGTCCGAGGGAGATGGAGATGAGCAGGAGGCCCTTCCCTGGGCTCCGCCCCCCTGGCAGATGGGCGTTGGCTGCAACTGCAGATCGGGGAAGCCCAGGGAGGTTCTGGTGCCCCACCACTCCAACGGCCCCGGGCTTCTGGCAGTCAAAGGCCAATCCTTGTATCTGATGCTTTATCTACCTTCTCAACAGACAGGTACAGCCTATGGAAGAAAAAAGAATAATAGGTCCAACAAATGTTAAAGCAATTCAGTCTGAAATGCCAGTGATCAAAGTAACAGAGGGGTAAGGGGCATGGAATGTATACATTTTTTCTGTTTATTTTTTATTTCTCCTTATGGATAGATGCAAATGTTCCAAGAAATGATCATGTTGATGAATATGCAACTATGTGATGAAATTGTGAATTACCATACTATACGCAGAACCCAAAGGTCACAATAAGAATGTTTGCATTTGTTTGTTGTCTTTTTGTATTTGAAGGATGAAAATAAAACAAGGAAAAAAGAGAAAGAAAAAAATATCGGGTCCTCAGCCCCTGTGTCAAAAAGTTCTGTTGCAGTCAGTTGGTGGGAGGGTCTGCAGCAGGTGGGGCTGAGCAGGAGTACTTGCCCACTGCCCAGACCCCGACCAATGTGGCAGTGGCAGCAACTCAGTGTCATGGAAGCGCAGGGAGGGCCTGGTGCCCCATCGCTACAACACTTCCAGGCTTCAGACAGGCGGAGTCCGATTGGCATGCCCAGCATGAAGGCATCAATCTCTGCTGTCAGGGAATGATGCTGCCGACGTCCTTCCCAACCCCCAAGATGCAGAGCCCTACCGGCTAGCCGACACCTGGGGCGCCATCCGGGTTTTCCTGCCAGCACTGAGGGAAACCGAGCCACGAGGTGTCCCCAACTCCTGAGAAGACCAGGGGTGAATGGCCAAAGTCCAGGGTGTTTGTGAAGGGCTGCCTGGTGTCCTGCCGGGTGGGATGTCCCCGCTTCAGGGATGGGCTGGTTTGCATGCTGAGCCCCTTCCCAGGTTCCAGGCTGGATCCTGGCCCCGGACGGTGCTGCATTCAGCCCAGGAGGCCAAGCAGCAGGGGGCGCTTGCTGTTTGCCAGTGGTGGTGTGAGATGCTGTGCCCCGGCATCGGTGTGTCCATTGGGTGTGCGGGTTGGCGAGAGTGGTGGGGGTCTGCTGGCAGGAGAGGTCAAGTTGCTGGAAGGGACCCCAAAGAATTGGGCTGCAAGCAGGGTGGCAAGGTGCAGCGCCCTGAG
>PVIY010023859.1:0-38814 GCA_004026745.1 Myrmecophaga tridactyla | reverse complement strand
ATAAAAAAAAAAAAACACACACACCAGTTCCAAATATCCTACTTAGTTTCATGCTCACTTTAAGACAAGAAAAATATTTCACCAACTAATTATGCAAAAATATCAAGTTGTTTTCTTCCTCTTTTAGGCCTAAAGGAGGTTGTCTGGATGGAATGCAAATGACTGATTTGGAAAATAATTCTGAAACTGGGGAGTTGCAACCTGTATTACCCGAAGGAGCTTCAGCTGCCCCTGAAGAAGGTAAAGTTAAATTGGGTAGAGGAAAGGGAATATACTTAACTTTTTTTTTTCTTGGTGGTGGTGGTAGGAATGAATGAATGGGTTAATAAAAATGTTTTTGCTACATCATTTGTTGTCAGACACACTTGATCTGAACACAACAATCGTTGTACCACTGAGTTTGATTGACTAGGACATTAGCACAAAGGCAGAAGCAAAGCAAAATGGATAATTGTTCACATAAAAGGTCATGTCAAAAATAAATAAATAATTTTAAAAAGTCATAATAGAAGAAGTATTTGTAGGGGGGCGAAATCTGTTCATAATTCATCTTCTCATTGATTAAATGTATTATTTCACCTTTATAATTAGTAGGCTAGATTTTTTGCTAGATATACAAAGATGTATTATGCTTACAGGCCCCCAAACAGCTATTTAAAATACTACGTGTTAAGTAGTTCATCTCTTAGTCTTAATTAATGTTTGTAGATTGCTTTATTTTCTTATGGAAACATTCCAAGTTTTAAATGCTTTTAAAATCCCTGTGACAGTTCACTCTCTCAAGTATATACTTTTTAGTATTTCTTCTACATATTCTTGCAAGTTCTTTTTTTTCTGTTTATTTTTTTGCTGTAACACAGCAGTAACAATTTTTAACAGACATTTAACACTAAATATTTCAGTAACACCAATTAATAACTATACTGAACACACAAATTAACAATTAAAAATGCATTGAACACTTACTACACCTAAGAAACACACCAGTTAACAATTAAACAGACAGACTTAATTTCTTTAAATATCAAATAGTTGTTGAATGACTTATTTTCCAGGAGTATACTCAACAGACAAAGTTCTGTTTCAGGGAAGGGTCTTATACTCTATTTAGACAAACACGGTTCAAGATCTTGAAGCCCATATAGACACACACAGGTTGAACCCCATGCAGAATGGTACCCAGAAAACAAAAAGGTGTAGAGGTCAGAACAAGAAGGATTGTTCTGGAAGCAGGACCCAGGGCTTCAAGCCCAGATCAACTACCATACTAACTTCCTGATCTCCTTTTTAAATTTTTTTTAACTTTTTTAGTTGTATAATATAACATATATACAAAGCAAAGAAATAAAAAAAGCAGTAGCTTTTCGAAGCACTCTTCAAAAAGTGGATAGATCCCAGAGTTTGTCTTGGGCTACCATACGATCCTCTCATATTTTTCCTTTTAGCTGCTCCAGAATAGAGGAGGCTAGAGGGCTTAAATACTTTTTTATCATCACAATTCACTTTTTTTCCTTCTTTTTTTGTGAACAATAACATATATAAAAGCTATGAATTTCCAAGCACAGCACCACAATTAGTTGTAGAACATATTTCAGACTTTGACATGGGTTTCAGTTTCACAATTTTAGGTTTTTACTTCTAGCTGCTCTAAAATACTGGAGACTAAAAGATATCACTTTAATGATTCAGCATTCATATTCATTTGTTAAGTCCTATCTTCCATGTATAATTGCACCATCACCTTTGATCTTTCTATACCTCTAATTAGGGTTGTTTGGACTATGGCAATTCTAAATTTTTTATATTGGAAGGGTCTGTCACTAATATGGGGTAGGGAGATGGAACTATCTGATGTTCTGGAGAGGCTGGGCTAGGTTTCAGACTTTTCTGGACCAGGGATCCATCTGGAGTTTGTAGATTTCTGGAAAGTTACTTTAGTACATGGAACCCTTGTGGAATCTTATATATTGCCCTAGATGTTTTTAGGATTGACTGGAATGGTCCTGGTTGGGGTTTGGCAGGTTATGATAGGTAGCAAGATCTACCTGAAGCTTACATAAAGCAACCTCCAGAGTAGCCTCTCTACTCTATTTGAACTCTGCAGCTGATACTTTATTAATTACACTTCTTTTCCCCCATTTGGTCAGGATGTAATTGTTGATCTCATGGTGCCAGGTCTGGATTCATCCCTGGGAGTCCTCTCCCACATTGCCAGGGAGACTTTCACCCCTGGATGTCATGTCCCATGTAGTGGGGAGGGCAGTGATTTCACTTGCAGAATTGGGCTTAGAGAGACTGAGGCCACATCTGAGCAACAACAGAGGTCCTCCAGAAGTAACTCTTAGGCATGCCTATAGTAGTCTTAGCTTCTGTGCTACCTACATAAGCTTCACAATAGTAAGCCTCATGATCGAGGGCATGGCCTGTTGATTTGGATGTCCCTAAAGTCTGACACAGTATCAGGGGATTCCCTGATGGTAAGATTTAATAGTTTCATATTCTTTCTCCCCTCCCTCAGGGGACTTGGCCAATACTTTTTGATTATCTGGTTAATATACTGTAAGATGTTTCCAGAATTACAATAATCTATACAGGATTAAAGGACCTCTTTCTCATTTTGTGCTCCCTGTATTTCAGTTTTTCGAATGAACTATACAGATAGGTTGAATTAATTATGCACTACAGAAAATTTCAGTTCCAGGTCAAATTAACCTTTCTTCCACTGGTCTCAAAGAGTATATGTGTTTCTTAAATATAGTCACTGTCTTCCTTACCCCTATGTTTTGGATTAGTTTAACCCCAACCTGTTCGGCTTTGTTCTTATCTCTAAATGTGGGTTATATATATAAAACAGACTCTCAAATCCAGAAGTAATAATCACCACTCCAGACTTAATGTGTCTTCTCCAAAAGCTTACAATCTAGGCCCCCCCTTTTTTTTTAAATCTAAAATCCTAGGAGATATTTTTCTAATTTGGGTTAACAGAAGGTGCTTGAAACAGGCTGTGTGTGTAGCCCTTGCTGTGTGTCCTTTATATTTTAGCAGAAAAGAATATTAACTTTCTTAATATTTGACATTGAACTTTTTTTCATTTCTTAGTGAAACTCTGCCATCTTCCACCACTCCACTTATTTGAATTTCAACAATGGATGATGTGTAGCTCAAAGTACATAAATAGGTGTCAACATTTATATCTGATTGTCCTGTGTAAAAGTGTGTGGGTGGTGGCATTTTTCAGCTTTTTCAATTAAAGAACACATTTGGTCTTCCCTCTCATTTGGTGCTCCTCTAGTTGGCAGTAGAAGAAATTAAATACAAAGTATTTTAAAAGAGAATTGGTTGGTAAAACATTAAGAAGGAGATTTTATGATTGATGTTCTTTATGCAGAGGACATATGGGGAATGTATAAACTTCTGTGTGTTTGTAATTCTTTTTATAAATTTTAATACCTTAAGTAGTTATAGATATGCTAAAATTATAGGCTTGTTTTGTTTGTCCAGGATTAATAAATGCTTCTTGATGTTGCATTGGATGTAATTCCAGAACCTACTGTTTAGTTCAGGGTTTTTCTACCTCAATCCCATTGACCTTTTTGGCCAGATGATTTTTATTTGGAATGAGTAGGTGGCTGTCATATGCATTGTACATTATTTAGCTGCATCCTTGGCCTCTACCCCCAGATGCTGGTAATAACCAAATTGTAAACCAAAAATGTCTCCAGACATTGCCAAATGCCCCTTTGGAGGCAAAATCACCCCAAGTGGAGAATCACCTGTCAGGTTGAATGACTTCTTGAGAATTACTGTCAGAGTGGGCCTCTTAATAATGGGTGGGAGTTGTAATTCTCAAATATGCTTGATATGTGTGTTTGTGGGAGCGTAGTGGGGCAGGGGTAGAAATTCAAAACTGCTGGTCAGGTATTGTAGAGACTAGTTAATAGCCACTCATTCTGTAGAGTAATGAGTGCTGTGACAGGTGTTAAGGGGAGCTCAAAACAAAGGTACTTGATAAAAAAATAATAAGTAATATTTATTAATACCTTACCATGTTCCAGAGACCGTCGGACTTTACCAAAAATATGTTGTTCTCAAACATTTTCTTTTATTTTCCCAGTTTTACAGATGAGTAAAGAGATAATTAGAGACCATTTTATTAAAATTCCTACTCTAGTTGCATTGTGGAGAATGGATTTTAGGAGGTGGGGATGGGATACAGAACTGGAAGCAGGGAAACTGGTAAGAAGCATGTTAAATGACTTCTTTCCAGCCCCAACTTCTAGATATAGATATGTAAATCTATATCTAAATCCAGATATAAATAGATATAAAAATCTATTTACATACATTTTTATATGTAAATAGTTGGTTAGCCTGAAAAAAAAAAGGAAAAATTTTTTATATCAGATTCATTTCTTATTTAAAGCTAATTAGAGCTTATCCTATATTGGAGAAAGGCATTTTTTTTGCCACATTTAGGATCAGTGGTGCACTTTCAATCTGGAAATACTCAGGTGGGATTTAGCACTAGGTGGTTAGTGTTTGTAACACATTTTATATAAGTAGTGTTTTGGTGATATAAAGCACCTACAAGTCAATAAGAAAGTTGCTGTAAAAATGCAAATCACCAGTGCAGGGGAAGTACACCTTGTGGTTTGTTGGTATCTAAATACCTCTTTCTATTGTTAGAGTCCCACGATAGAAAGTGAGAAGTCTAACTTATGAGGCCAGGAGAAGGGAGTACAATAGACAAAAGGAGCTCTGGGCCTCTTGGAATCTTACTTGTTTCTAAGAGGCAGATGGGACTTTACTCACTGTTGTGTATATTATCCTATCATCATTAGAAAAAACAAGTGTCTTTATTCAAGTAGAGTATATACATAGAGAAAATTTTCTGTCACTTCACTGTGAACTTCTCTTCTGAGGAGAAAGCTGTCTTTCTCATTGTCTGGGCTGTTGAGAGCTGAAAATTGGGAGTACTAAAGTTGTCTCTGTTGCTCTTGAGCATCAATAAAACGTGACCTTTGTCTTAGAAATGATGGTTATCAACAGGCCTGTTTCTTTCTCATTGGGACCATAGGGGACAATTTTGTGTAAATTAGTCTTCTGTTTTAATATCCTGATGCTGAAAAATTTGTCTTTTTTATATCTTTCAATTGAAACCTTAAAATCTCCTATAGGTTGAGATTTCTTGTTATGTCTAAAACTGGAGATGGTGCTCTGATGGAGTTACCTGCACAGATACCCCTTTTGATTAAGTCAGGTGCACTCAAAACACCCATCCCAGGGAAAAGCTGTGGCACGTCTATTATAAACCTTTTGTGCTGGAAATCTATTTAAGAGAAATGGTAACTCTAATGGCTTGTAATTGTTGATCTCTTTTGTGGTATTAAGATGCTTTTAATATATGTTAGAAAAATGCAGTCAACTCGCTTACACAATAAGGAAAGTTTATTCTCTTGCATAGCATGAAATATCTCCATAACAAGAAGTCTTACCTAACTGTTATAGAGCAGTTTCAGGGTTGCAAAATTTAGACGGTCAGTACCATCAAGAGCTCAAGGTTTTTTCCATCTTTTCTCTTCTAACCTCTATGAGTTGTCTTAGATCCCCTCATGGTGGTAGAGTGATTGCTGCAAGCTTCTTGGAATGGGGGAGGATTATTTCATCCTATATAACTGTATTCATCATTAAGGAGAGCCCTTCCCTTATGGCTCCCCAACAACTCCCTCATTTCCCCTTATATCTCATTAGTCAGAATCTATCATACTTGGGCATAGTCCAGTCATTTGGTACTCCTTCCCTCCCTCTCACCACCAGTCCCATGTGAAAGAGGGAAGATATCTGAATAATGTTGAGGTTCTTTTAAATTTTTTATTGTGAAAAATAACATATATATGAAAAAAACAATACATTTCAGTGCACACCACAACAATTAGTTATAGAAAGATTTCAGAGTTCTGTATGAGCTCCTTTTAGAAAGGAGGAAGGCAAATCGATGGGCAGGTAGATAGGATAAAAAGTATCTGCTATACCAAATTAATTTAGTCTTTGCTATATTTTTTTCAAGTATCTGAAATTTCAGCACTCAGCAAGAGGTCATTATAATTCAGAAGTTAACTTTGGACTATACTGAGCATATAATGGTTGCTCAAAATATGTGGTAGGTGATTGCTACAGCAATAGCCTATTTTTTCAGCTGCAGTTTTTTTCACATTAGCATTTCAAAGAATCTTATAATTTCCATTAGTAACAGTTATGTAAAACCTTTTGACATCATGTGAGATCAAGAAAGCTGTGGTTTCAAACTTCTTAGAGTCAGTGAAGTATGGTAGTACTTGGGTCCTTTAACTGTCATTTAATGCAGTGGGTAGACATTTCAGTAAAAGAGGGAAGGCACCAGCACATGTCTTGTGGCCTGTTGCTACAGCCGTAGTGGAAAAAAAAAACAAAACTGTTGTGTGCTACTCCCTCTCACCTGTTGATGGAAATGGGTATTGCAGGACCTGTTAAACCAGTAGGTAAACTATCATTATTAAGCCAGAGGACAAGAGACCAGTTTGTCTCTCATTATATTCATAATGCTTGGAAACTTCCAGTCCTTTTTGATGTTTCTTGGGAAATGTGTTTTCCTGAATCCAGAGAAAAATTAGTTGAAAAATCAGAAAAATGAGAGAAATTATTATAATTCAAAATGAATTATTAATTAATCTTAACAATAAGCATGAAAACTTTACTGGTTTGAAGGAATCTACTTAAGTCAAGTAAAAACTGTAAATGTTAATACCTGGAGTAACATTATTAACTGGAGCATCTTGGAGAGAAGTGATCATAATCAAATCAGTCAGTCCTTCTTTTATCTGTTGTCATTTTATAAGTGAGTGATTGTGACCCTGTCTGCTACTAAGTAAATATTGATGAGTGTATACATATACCTCATACAGATACTATGAGTGGTATTCCAGGAGATAAGCTTTGGAAGCAAAATAAGCCCTCAAATTGGCAACTATACAGTACTATAAACCTTGCTAAGACTTCTGAATGTTAAATTATTTGAGTACTCACCCAATAATGTTCACAGGCATTTTTCAGCAGTTTAGTATTCATTCTATAGTATAGTTCTTTTAAAAGACTGATAATTAAACAATTTTTAAACGGATATTTATATAATGAATAAAGGGTTTGAAAGATGATGGAAATATTTAAAGTATAACTTATAATTTGAGGTAATTCGTTAGAATTTCATTTCCTAATTTCTGCATCACAAAGATTAATACCTCTTACGATTCACAAAAACTGGTACCAAGAAGTCAAATTTATGCCTACAATTTCAAAAACTCAACGTAATTTGTATTTTCAGCAACAATCCCATGAAAAGCCACAAGGTGGGGGGATAATCCTTCCTAGAAGTGTAGCTAGTTTTGTTCTCTGTAAATGAAAACTGTTGCTCTTTACTTTTTTAGAGCAGGAATGTTTTTTGGTTTTTTTTGCTGAAGATGAAGATGATCTCACAAATGTCCATAACATCCAGTTTATGGTAGAATAAAAACCTTTGCAGATAAGTAATTTGGGCAGATACTTTTGTTTTGCCTTAAAGCAAGACAAATGCTAATGCACAAGTTAAATAATCAGTTCTGAATTTTGGCAAACATCATGGTCATTGTATTTGATACTCCTTGTTGTTTGTCATTTACATAAAGATAAATGTCATTCTGTATATTTTTTGTATTTTATGTATTTTGTTAGAGGACTGTCCTCTGAAATTAAATTAGAACCAAGAGACACCCCCCCATTCCACCTCCTTTCTATGGCTTCTTTCAGTTTTGTGTTTTATGTTATAAGGGAGAAATCGCCCAAAGATATTTCTTGAAAAAATTTGTAATTACAACTGAAAACTATAATTAGCAAAATAAATTTTGCAAAGTTATTTTGGGGGGTTGTTTTCTTATGCCTGTTAACAAGTTAGTTTGGTTTAAAGACTGTGTTGTTACTGAACCTCTATACTGGAAATACCGTAGAATCATTTCCACAGGGCACTCGGCGGTAGGCTGAGAATGTTCTAGCTTCATAAGCATATACAATGGAAGCTCTTCTTAACAAGTCTCCACTTAACTGACTTGCTGGATTAACTGGTGTTCTCTATACCCTATTAAAAATGACCAGGACCCAGAGAACCCTGATGGGTAGTAGGACACTCTCGTGGACCTTGGTGCTACCAATCCTTCCAGTGGAGTAGTGCTGTTTGTTTCCAGACACACCGTTGATTACTTGTTACTCAAGTTAGGTAATTTAATTAAATATTATATTAGTCAGTGAAATGAATGTAGAGTTATTTCTGTAAAACTTAGATTGAATATTTGTGAAAAACTTGATAAAATGAGTTGCTAAGTAGAAACTTTGAAAATAATAATCCAAGAAGGGAGAGCATGTGCTCTCAGATTTGGGGGTGGGGGGTGGGGGACCAAGAAAGAATCAAGTAGACACCTGCAGCAGGTATAGTTGTAACTCACATATTGCCGCATTTTGTTATTGGCAACTTAGCAAATTCTGGAGTTGTTAAAAATATATCGTTCAGAATGGATGAATTTCAGTTATTCAGTGTTTTTCTGGATAAATTTATTCCATCTTTAAAGAAATTCTTAAAGAAAAAAATTTACTTGGAAAAAAAAAAGCCATCTTCTTTCTAGATAAAACAGGCAAATTTGGGTTGTAAGGAGCAGTAAGGAAGAAACATGCCCTTAACAAAGGATACATCTTTTAGATTTTTTTTTTTTTTACATGAGCAGGCACCAGAAATCGAGCCTGGGTCTGTAGCATGGCAGGCAAGAACTCTGCCTGCTGAGCCATCATGGTCTACCCGATACATTGTTTGATTTATCCTCTGTATCAAGGAGCGGTAATTTGTTTAAAGAGAGAATAAAGATGAAAGTTAACTAATCTTTGATATACGGAAGGTGCCAGTGTTTAAAGTGACTATATTGAAAGAACATTAATCATGATTATTTGGTGATAATTGAAATTATGCAGAAAGCATTCATGCCCTTACAAAAACAGATGACTGTAAATATGGGGAAGGAGAAAAGATGAGATACAGGACTGCCATTCACATTACACATGTTGTAGATTTGTATAGTTTTTATTATAATGCTTTATTCTAATGAGTCTCCTGACAGAATAAGTAGTCCAGAGGAAAGGGGCACATTTTTCTAACTTTTACAAAGGTACCAGAAAGGCTGGGAGTAGCTCTGAAAACAATGAATCCAGAGCTAAAAATTGTACATTAAGTAATCATAAAAAATGCTTACGATGTAGACTTCTTACATCAAATAGCATACTAATCCAAGAATTTTATGGTGATTAAAAATAGGGGAATTTTTTAAAAGCTTTTTATTTTGAAATATAAACAAATGTATACTGGAGGTTATAGGTTTCTGGAAAGTAAACGTAGTGTTTGCAAGTTTTGTAGAATCTCAGATAGAGCCCTAGGTGTTCTTTAGAGTACAGGAATGATTGTAGTTGGGGGTTGGCAGACTGTGGCAATTAGCAATATCTAGTTAAACTTGCATAAAAGTAACCTCCAGAATAGCCTCTAGACTCCATTTGAACTCTCTTAGCCTCTGAAACTTTATTTTGTTCAAAGCACACTTCAGCCAGTAGTTACAGAACATATCACCAGTGTTCATCAGGGGCTACTATTCCACCACCTCAGATTTTTCCTTCAGGCTGTTCCAAAACACTGGAAGCTAGAAAGAATATAAATACAGTGATTGAGCAGTTATACTTGTTTGTTAAATCCTGTTTTCTCTGTTATACCTCCTCCTCTTCCTTTGATCATTCTCCCAATCTGTAGGGATCTTTAGAAAATGCACATTGTGCTGGTTTTAAACTGTTGTGTACCCCAGAAAAGTCATGTTCTTTAACCCTGATTTAGTATTTCTGGGTGAGATCTTTTAAGTTGTTTCTATGAAGATTTGACCCACCCAGTTGTGGTGGTAACTTTTGATTAGATAGTTACTATGGAGATGTGTCTCCACTCATTCAAGGTGGGGTTCTGTACTGGAATCCTTTAAAAGGGTACCATTTTGGAAAAAGCTTCGTGCTAACAGAGTGAGAGACCTTTGGAGATGCAGAAGGAAAATATGTCCAGGGAATCCTTATGAAACAAGAAGCCAGGAGAGAAAGCTAGCAGAAATTGCTATTTGCCTTCCTAGCTGATAGAGGTGTTCTGGACAGTATCAGCCTTTTTTGAGTGACTGTAATCTCTTGTTGATACCCAATTTGGACATTTTCATGGCCTTAGAACTGTAAACTTGCAACTTAATAAATTCCCTTTTAAAAATCCGTTCTATTCTGGTATATTGCATTCTGTCAGTTTTAGCAAACCAAAACACCCGTTCTAACTTTTCATATTGAGAAAGGGTGTCGACACTAAAGTATAGGGGGATGTAATTAACTGATAATCTTTGAGAGACTGGTCCCTCTGGGTTTCAGGATTTATCTGACCTAGGAACTCTCTAGGAATTATAGATTCCAGGAAAGCATACTCAGTTCATGAAACTTTTATAGTGTCTCAGTTTGAGTTCTAGGTGTTCTTAAGAGTTAACAGGAGTGGTGTTGGTTAGGGTTTAACAAAGCATGACAATTAGCACTATAAAACTGAAGTTTGCATAAGAGCACCCTCCAGAATAGCCTCTTGAATCTATTTCTTTTCCCTGATTTGTATCTTCAGCTAACTTTCCCAGCCCTTTACTCTTTTCTTCTGAAACACCAGTGTTTCTTATATTTGCATACCTTTTGTTGTCCATCATTTCCCTAAGATTCAGTTCCATTTTTTCCATCTTTCTTGCCATTTGTTCTTTTGTGTGCTCTAGTTCAATTGTTCTGTCTTCTAGCTCACTTATTCTTCCTTCTGTTTCTTCAGATCTGCTGTAGTGTCTCTAGTATATTTCTAATTTGGTCTACTGTATCTTCTCTGTGAGATCTGCCATTTTTTAATTTAATCTTCTGAATTCTTTATGCTCTTCTAGTGTTCCTGATATCCTTTATTTCTTTATTAATACCCATGAGTAGTTTTTCCATATTCTGTATTCCCTCCGGAGTTTTGATTTGGTTCTTTGGCAGGGCCATTTTTGCTTGGAGCTTCACATTCTCTGTGATTTTCTGTTGTGTTTGGGGCATTTGATTATTTTGGTAAGGTTATTTTGCAAGTTGGTTTCCTTTACTCGTCTAAAGCTTTATATTTACTTGATTTTGCTTTGAAGGTTTCCTTTTGCACTTAGTTGTCCAGTAATTCCCCACCAAGGCCCATATCTCATTGTAGGGAGTACAGTTCTGCTTGAAGTTCTGTTAAAAGCTAGTGCAATGGCTATTTCAGTGGTAGAACACCTGCCTGCCACACGAGAGACCTGGGCTCAATTCCTGGCCCAAATACCCCCCAAATAATAATAATAATAATAAATTAAAAATATGTTTAAAAAAAGCACCTGAATATAGTAGGCTCAAAAGTAAGGAGATATCCCAAGAAATATTAAGAATGAACTCAGACTAGTGCCCACTGAAGGGAGAGAAAATAAAAAATATGAAATTAAAAAATTGATAGAAATGTATAAAAATATCTAAATAAAAATAATACAACTAATAAAAATATATGTATAGAAAAAATATTTTAAAAGAAAAAAATAATCTAGGCAGATAGGGAGTTTGCACTTACTGCTTCTCACCACAGGTGGCACTCCTGAGACGCCTCTTCCCTCGTATTTCTGGCCTGCGGCAGCAGTACACATCAGCCATTGCACCACCCTGGGGAGAGCAGCCGACTCGCAGCACCTGGTAGATCTGTCACACACTGAGCCCAAAGGGCCAGTTTTTTGCTGCAAATGGCTGTCGGCCCTTGTACATTTCCCACAGTTGCTGCTAGTTGTAAAGACATTCAGGGAGGCCTCCCCAGCCAGCATCTTGGGCCAGCTGAAGCAGAGTGACAGTTGGCTCCCTCTGATCCACAACTTCCCATTTACCACCGTCTGTCCCCTGTGTGAGTGGCAGCCAGTTTGATACACCCTGCTCTCCCTGTCCCAATCTACCCTCTCCCCATCTCTCTCCTCCCCAAGGAACAGTGAAGACCCTCTGCGATCAACTCAAACCCTCCCCACACCCTAGGACTTCAGTCCTAGTCATTCTCTTTCCATCCTCTGCTTTGTCCCACAGAGCAAGGGTGAATTCAATCCACCAAGCTCTGCCGATGACGGTTCTTCACCACTGACAGAAGCATAGCTAGCACAATGCAAAAAAGGGTTCTCTGGTTGATGATGTCCAGGTTCAAAAAAAGAATACAGAATCCTGTTGACCTCACTGCCAATACTTTTTACTTATCAGCCCACCACACCCTAGGATGTATCCAGGTTTTACATTAAACTGTACAGAATTACAAGCCCTCGTTTCCATTCGGGGCTCCATGTGTTTGGATTGTTTACATGAACTACCCAGGTAGGTTGAGTTAGATTGTGTGCCACAGAAAATGTGTAGGTATTGGGCAAAACAAATCTCTCTTCTTTTTTTCTCATACAGTAGGTGAAGCTCTAAAATACAGACAGTATCTTACTTTGCCTTTTATTCTCATTTTCCTTAGTCTCAGTCAGATCGCCTTCATTCTTTTCTGTAATTGAAACCTGATTTCTTTTTCAGTTTCTTTAAGAGCTGTATATAGCATTGCTGACTTACACAGTTCCAGAATCCAACTCTTAGGTGTCACACCAGTACTCAAAGTTCTAGGGAAATACTAGACTATATACATCTAGCATAGCATCTCCAGACTCTAAAAATAACACAGCTCCAGGTTAAATGTAACCGCTATATGAGCCTACAATCTTGGCCCCAGTTTTCTTATAAGTATTTTCTAAAGGCAACCATGCAATATTTGTTCTTTTGTTTCTGGATTATTTTGTACAACATAATATCCATAATTGGGGGGTTTTGCTGTGAAAAACTTAACTCTTTTTAGAAAAAGTCATTTTGTTAAATAAATGCATAATTTTTTTCTGGTGATGCTTATGTTTATAGGATTTTTAAAAATAAATTTATTTACCTGCTGGTTTAAATCACAGAGTATTCTCTATTCTGTTTTTGAACTTGGACTTCATTAGTCAGAGAACCTTTTTTTGCACTGTACTAGCTGTACTTCTGCTAGTGGTGAAGAACTGTCATTGTTTCTTTGTTCAAGGTGCTGTTTTCTAGATAGACCTCCAGTGTTCATCTTTATATCCTTCAGTATCAGTCTTAGTCTTGAAGATCATGCACTCCTCTCATCACACGACTCACAATCTATGTACTGGTTATAAGTTCTGCAAATCAGTTCTTACTTTTCCAGTGGAGTAAGGAGACATTGTAGAGGGAAGGAAGAGAATTTATCCAAGGCTAGAGTACATGTGAGCTCCCCGGAACTTGTCTTTGGTATGCAGAGCAGCCTGATGAGTGAGAGTGTAGTGTCAATTAAGTGAATGATAATTTCTGACATGGCACTGTAGACATTGGGTCTCATTATATTTGCAATTATTAATCTCTGTTCATTTGTCCTTTCATAATTACTCTGTCATCAGAAAAGAATGTTCTTGATGATATTGGAGTTAATGTTATTTGCCCTGGCCTCCACTGTGATGAATTTACCTCTTTTTACCTCTACAACATTCCATTTACATTTTACTTTCCTCTTATGTTTTAATCTAGGAAGTCCTTCCTAATTTTCAGTATCCTAAATTGTTTTCCTGCTATCTAGATTATTCCACCGTTTCTTATTCTTTTGACATTTAAGAGATGTATTGTTATTGGTTGACAAGAGAAACAAAAACAAAAGGATTATTATAGATAAATATTAAGATTTTTTTAGAGGAAGTGGCTCATATGACTGTCAGAACTGGTAAACCTGAATTCTGATGGGTAGCAATGAATAGAGGCAGAAATTGTTCATTCTGGCTCTTGAAATCCTCAGTGATTCTTTTTTTTTAAAACAGTTTTTAATTTTGAGATAATGCAAATACACATTGAGTTGTAAGAAATAATAGAGAGAGATCTCAGGTAACCTTTCCCAGTTTCCCCCAAAGGTAACATTTTGCAAAATACAGGGCAATATCCACGCTGAGGTGGAGTAGGAAGAGGTCTGCTGCGGCAGCTCCGGCATCGGCCAGGGCGGCAGCTGAGACAGCAGCTGAGGCAGCCACAGCAGCTGAGGCAGCCACAGCAGCTGAGGCAGCCACGGCAGCTGTGCCCCCCCCCCCCCCCTCCTGACCTGGATTAGGTCCAGCAGCTCCATGGCCCCACGAGGGTGGGGGGGGGAAGCACCTCATCTCCTCACCCCCATCACCGCCCTGCAGGAGGCCAGCGCCGCGACCCTAGCAGAACCCACAGCCCAGGCTTGAGCCCGCACTCTGGAACTGACATGAGCACCCCTCAGCGGTGCCGTGGTGGTGGGGGGGGGGAGGTGCCGACACTGCCGCCGGACCCCACCTTGCCGACCGTAGCTGACCGCGGAGCGTTCAAAGGACCCAGCCACTCCTTCCTCCCCCAGATTACACACCCCGGTCCCGGAAGATGGGGAACTGCCGCAAATCCCCCACCTCAGATGACGTCTCCCTGCTTCACGAATCTCAGTCCAACCAAGATAGCTTTGGCGAGGGAACAGAGATGAATCAGGAGTCGCTGCTGCCATATCAGGAACAAGTTCCAGTTCCAGTCTATCATCCAACACCTAGCCAGACCCAGCTTGCAACACAGCTTACTAAAGAGAAACAAATTCAAATAGATCAAAGAATAGGCCTTATACAGCATCTGCCTAAAGAAGTTTATGAGGGCGGGCCACGGTGGCTCAGCAGGCAAGAATGCTTGCCTGACATGCCAGAGGACCTGGGTTCAATTCCCGGTGCCTGCCCATGTAAAAATAAAAATAAAAAAAATTTAAAAGTTAAAAAAAAAAAGTTTATGACCCTGGAAGAGATGGATCAGAAAAAGAGATCCGGGAATGTGTGATCTGTATGATTGGTCTTTGTTTATGGGGACCCAATTCGATTTCTGCTGTGCATGCACATCTGTCACCTGGACTGTATAGATGACTGGTTGATGAGATCCTTCACATGCCCCTTTACATGGAGCCAGTTGATGCAGCACTGCTTTCATCCTGTGAGACTGAGCCAGAGTCTCGCCTCTGACACTTCAAGTGAACCATCATTTTTGGTGGTTTTGATCTTTTGTTGCTGAGCCCAAAGAGCCAGGGATTAGAAATTACGATCAGGCACAAAAGTTTCCTAAGAATTCCTGAATGGCTGCAGATGTTGAGAGAAAAAGTACATATTTTAGAAACTTAGGAGAAAAAGTAGGATGGTATTTTTATGTAAAGCCTTGACCCAGTGTTTAAAATGTATAATTGTATTTAGATCTTGTTATTGCGCCAGTACATAGAAATTGTGTAATCTGTATATGTTTAAATTGTGTGTGTTGAAGATTTAATTAGGAAGAAGATAGTAGTTGTTTTTCTTAAATGAAATAATTCTCCCTCTCCCCACCCCACTCTAATTGTTTTCTGAAGCTGGCATTTGGTTGAAGGTTTTACTAAAAGCTACATTTTATAACACTGGCACAAAACAAAAAAGTAGTTTTAATCTTGTTTGTGTAGTTCTTTTTTCCATTCGAAATGGAATCCATTGCCTTAAGTCTTTTAAAATAGTATATTTATTATCATTGGGGCTGGCTCTGTGTTTGAAAACTGGTTTATTTATAATCTGTTAAAGTGCTATATTCTGTTTGCTGTTAGGAAATGCAGAATTAAAAGTGATCTCCTAGCTTCTGAGCAAACAGAGATGCACTATCCCTTTTCTATAAAAAATGAGTTAAGGTGTCAAGAAACCAATTATAGTAAAGTGGGGTTTAATATTACCCTTTCCTATGTGTTTTATCTAATTATTTTGGTTGTTAAGATGGTGATAATTAAAAGTCAAGGTAAATTTTAAATGTTATGATTTCTGATTTATGAGTTCAAATTATGCCACCATGCTAATGTAAAAATTAAAGTGGCATGTGGTAAAACCGAAGAGAAAAAGTGTTCCTCAGTGGTAACACTTTTGGTTTATTCTTTTCCCTGTGCCCTCCCTGTCCTATGTTGTCTTGAACCATAGCAAAAGGATACCACATCTCTCCTTACCCTAGTATGAGATTACTGAAGTTATATAAAACACATTTCAGTCTCTCTGTTTCTTGGAAAGGTATCTGTTAAATCCTGCTAGCTAACTGACAGACAAATGTCATATATAGGCAGAGAGAATTAAGATCAATGTATTTCGTGTTTTGCAGACAAATGCAGAATTTGTACAACAGCAGACGTCATAGTTGTGATCTCAGAAAGAATTCCACCTTTATCTTTTTCTTGGAGCTAATGTAGGAATGCTCTGAATCTCTAAGCATTTGAAGCATTTTCAGTAGAGATGGTCTAGTAAAAGATGTAGTAGTAATGTTTTATCCATTTAGCATGTGTTTATTTTTCTTTATGTACTCTCATAGGTCACTTATTTGTTCAGCTCAGTGAGCTGAAAAAAAAACCATTAGGAAAAGGAGAAGCAATCTCAACCAGAGAAATCAGAAATTTATCTTTGTATTTTATATTGAGTTGAATATTTATTTGACTGTAACACTTTTCTACATACAAAACACAAGTATCTTGAAGGTTTTTCATAATTGTATTATAAAGGAATTCAGTATATCTTAAGTACTTTCTAAAAGATTTGACATTTGACCATAGTATCATATGTTGGTAATTTCTTTAAAAAGTCCCATGATGGAAAGACTTAAAAATGAAATTGAGAAAAGTTGAAAGAAATTAGAATATCAGGTTCTGTTAAGTTGTTATATGTATCTTGCATCTTAAGTTTTTGTTCATTAATTTATATCTCCCCAATTATATGAAGCAAATTTAGATGGAAAAAAGAAAATACAGGACAGTATCACAACCAGGATATCTGTACTGGTTTGGTCAAGGTACAGAGCTGCTCTGTCACCACAGGCTTCACAATGTTGTCCTTTTTATACTCATACCCAACTACTTCCCCTTCCACTTCCCTTTACTGGCAGTCACTAATCTGTTTTCCATTTCTATGGTTTTGTCATTTCAGGAATGTTATATAAATGTATACATACATATAGTATGTGGCTTATTTTTTATTCTTTAATATGGTTTAATACTGTTCATTTCTCTACATCAGAATAAGATTTCACTGTTTAGAATTTCTTCAGAGGCTGTAGAGAATACGACAGCTACATTTATGTGTGATACTTATCAGTATATATTTATATATCAATATGTAATTCAATATATATATCACTGAAGAGAACATATTGGTTAAAGAAATACAAAAAGTTGGCATCGTTTCCAAACTTAAATAGTAAATATAAAAATTATGAAAGGAGCTACATACCCTAAATGTATCATGTGAAACAGCAAGTATATTAAAAAATGTAAGTTTACATCCTATTTCTGTGGTCTTGTCAAATTTCATTAACCCATTTACAATGAGAAAACCCTAAGATACTGCTGTGAAGAGAATGTTTGCTTGTTCTTTGGTTTTCTACAAACAGCAGAGCCCAGAGCAGAAGCCTCCTGCATGGGTAAACATCAAGGAATTGATTCTTTTCACTGGGAGTTGTCATCATCAGGTTACACATCCACAAACAGTCATTTGGACCTCAGAATACAGTGTGAGAACCAGAAGCTTTACCTTTCAAGACATGCTCCCTTCATTCAAGTGAAGCACGTTATTGAAACAATAGACAGGTCTGTAACCTGGGAAGAAGTTGCTGCTTCAGACCAGTAAAGCTACAAGTGACCTGAATCACAAGTTAGTGAATAAAAGCATTCAGTCCCTAAAGTGATGAAAGTCCCCAAATTGAAAACCAAATATACTCCACTCCTCGTCAATGTGGGAGTGATACCAATTGACTTTTTAAACCTTTCAAAAGGTTTAAAACCTTTGGCCTTTCAAAGTCCATTTGGTATACTTTTTCCACTGCTACATCTGGGCATGTCTATATACTTTGTTCACTGTCACCATCTCGGGCATGCCGTGACTTTGCATATCAGTTGAATTCAAGTCCAGTGTACAGCTCAGCCATGAAGCATAAGCTTCAGGTTTCCACACTCACTTTTGGATCTCAGGTAGTTAAGTCCTTGCTGCTAGAAGTTGTGTCATATTTATTCCTGCCCCTGCCCTTCCCACCTCCCTCCCATAATTTCTCATGAGAGGTGCTTGCAAATTCCATATTTGAAACAGATGCTTCAACCATACCAGGAGGTTAGGGGTTTATAATTACATTCTCAGTCATCCACGTCTTATCTGCTGCTCCTGTGAAAAAATTTGCAGTTCATTTTTTAAAAATTTTATATTCATCCAATATTTTTTGAAGCAGTTTTATCAATATATATTTACTTATCATACAATCCATTGAGGATGTACAATCAGTGGCTGTTAATATAGTCACAGAATTGTACATTCATCACCACTATCAATTTTAGAACATTTTCATTAATCCAGAAAGAAAAACCCATTCCTCTCAATCCCTCTATCCTGCATGATCACTAATCTAATTCTTTGTCTGTAGATTTATTTATATTTAAGCAATGCTAAAATGTTATTGTTAACTATGTTTTGTAGTTTGTATTAGGTGTATTTTTTCTCATATCCTCCTATTGTTAACACCTTTTAATAGTGATGTACATTTATTATAGTTCAAGAGAGAACATTCTTATATTTGTACTATTCACCACAGACATTGTCTACCACATGTAATTTTTTGAAGCTTTATCTATTTTTAAAATATTTTTATTGATAAAAGTTAGCAAACATACAAATATCTTAACATACAAACATTCCATACATGGTGTACAATCAGTCGCTCACAGTATCATCACATGGTTGTGTATTCATCACCATGCTCATTTTTTTTAACATTTGCATCACTCCAGAAAAAGAAATAAAAAAGTAAAAACTCATGCATACCATACCCCTTACCCCTCCTGCTCATTGACCTCTAGTATTTCCGTTTACCCGATTTATTTTAACCTTTATTCCCCCCTATTATTGGTATATTTTTTATCCATGTTTTTTACTCATCTGTCCATACCCTAAATAAAAGGAGCATCAGATACAAGGTTTTCACAATCACATGGTCACGTTGTAAAAGCTATATCATTATACAGTCATCTTCAAGAAACAAGACTGTAATTTTCTTTTCTTATGGTGTCTTTGTCTGGCTTTGATATGAGGGTGATGTTGGCTTCATAGAATGAGTTAGGTAGCTTTCCCTCATCTTCAGTTTTTTTTGAAGAGTTTGAGCAGGATTGATACCAATTCTTTTTTTCTTTTTTTGGCCAGAAACAAAACAGGTTTAATACTTGGCAAGCAAATTCCTAACACATCTTTATGTACATAATGATCCAAAAGGATGGATATGCCATGGTAGGCAAGCAGATAAATAAAAATTGTTTTATAAAATAGGATCATACTATACTGTGCCTTTGAAATAAGCTGAAGTAAAAGAGAAGGAATGCTGGATTACAGCTAATATTTCTTCAGTAGTAGATCACAAAATGATTATGAAATGAAGCTGTACTTTTTCAGTTCATGTTTCTGCTTTTTAGACAGTTATAGAATTTCTTCTTGCTTTAAAAAATACTCCACACCTTTTCATTTATTTAACTTTTTTTATTGTGAACTATAACACATATGCAAAAAAAGCAGTACGTTTCCAAGTGCATTTTAACAAATATTTATAGAACAGCTTTTAAAGTTTGGTATGGTCACGGTTACACAATTTTTTGTTTTTTTCCTTTGGCTGCTCCAAGACACTGGAGACCAACAGAAATATCAATATTCAGAAGTCATACTCATTTGTTAAATTCAATCTTCTCTGTTATACTCCTCCTTCTCTTTATTTATTTTTTTAAATGCTTGGTAGAATTCACATGTGAAGGCATCTGGTCCTGGACTTTTCTTGTGATTGGTTTGTTGAGGTCATCTATTTCTTCTCAGTCAGTGTTGGTTGTTCATGCCTTTCTAGAAAGTTGTCCATTTCATCTACATTGTCTAGTTTATTAGCATAAAGTTGTTTATAATGCCCTCTCATTACCTCCTTTACTTTTGCGGGGTCAGTGGTTATGTCCACTCTTCCATTTCTGATTTATTTACTTGCATCCTCTCTCTTTTTCCTTTTGTCAACCTTGGTAAGAGTCCATCAGTTTTACTGATTTTCTCAAAGAATCAACTTGTGGTTTTGTTGATTTTCTCAATTGTTTTCAATTTCATTTATTTCTGCTCTAATCTTCATTATTTCTTTCCTTTTGCTGGCTTTGGGGTTAGTGTACTGTTCTTGCTGTAGTTCTTCCAAGTGGACAGTTAATTCTTTGATTTTTGGTTTTTATTCTTTTTTGATATAGGCATTTAGGGCAATATATTTCCCTCTTAGCACTGCCTTTGCTGCATCCCATAAGTTCTGATATGTTGTGTTTTCATTTTCATTTGTCTCAAGATATTACTGATTTCTCTTGTAATTTCTTCCTTGACCCACTGTTTGATGAAGAGTGTATTGTTTAGCCTCCATATATTTGTGAATTTTCTGACCCTCTGCCTGTTATTAATTTCTAACTTCATTCCTTTATGATCTGAGAGAGCGTTTCATATGACTTCAATCTTTTTAAATTTATTGAGACTTGCTTTGTGACCCAGCATATGGCCTATCCTTGAGAAATCCATGAGCACTTGAGAAAAAGTTACATCCTGCTGTTGTCGGGTCCAGTGTCTATAAATGTCTCTTAAGTCTAGTTCGTTTATTGTATTATTCAAATTCTTTGTTTCTTTATTGATCCTCTGTCTAGATGTTATATCCATTGATGAGAGTGGGGAATTGAAGTCTCCAACTATCATGGTAGAGGTGTCTATTTCTATTTTCAGTGTTTGCCTCATGTATTTTGGAGCACTCTGGCTCAGTGCATAAACATTTATAATTGTTATGTCTTCTTGTTGAATTGTTCCTTTTATTAATACATAGTGTCCCTCTTTTAATTGTTTTACATTTGAAGTTTAATTTGTCAAATATTAGTATAGCTATTTTTGCTCTTTTCTGATTGTTTTTTGCATGAAATATCTTTTCCCAACCTTTCACTTTCAACATATATTTGTCCTTGTGTCTGAGATGTGTCTCCTGTAGACAGCAATACAGATGGGTCCTGTTTTTTAATCCATTCTGCCAGTCTGTGTCTTTTGACTTGGGAGTTTAGTCCATTAACATTTAGTGTTATTACTATAAAGGCAGTACTTTTTTAGACCATTTTGCCTTTGGATTTTATATGTCATATCTATTTTTTTTTTCTCTTTTTACCTTTACTGATAGTCTTCATTTCTACATTCGTCTCCACACCTCTCTCTGCTATCTTTTTCTGTCTACCTCTAGTGCCCCCTTTAGTATTTCTTGCAGAGCCAGTCTCTTGGTCACAAATTCTCCCAGTGATTTTTTGTCTGAAAATGTTTTAATTGCCCCCTCATTTTCGAAGGACAATTTTGCTGGGTATAGAATTCTTGGTTGGCAGTTTTTCTCTTCTAGGATCTTAAATAAATCATACCACTGTCTTTTTGCCTCCATGGTTTCTGCTGAGAAATCTACACATAGTCTTATTGGGCTTCCTTTGTATGTGATGGATTGCTTTTCTCTTGCTGCTTTCAAAATTTTCTCTTTCTCTTTGACATCTGAGAGACTGATTAGTAAGTGTCTTGGAGTATGTCTGTTTGGATCTATTCTGTTTGGGGTACGCTGCACTTCTTGGATCTGTAATTTTATGTCTTTCATAAGATATGGGAAATTTTCGGTGACAATGTCCCATGTTGCCGGGGAGATTTACACCCCTGGGAATCATATCCTATGTAGAGGGCAAGGGCAGTGAGTTCACTTGCCATGTCAGCTTAGAGAGAGAGGCCACATCTGAGCCACGAAAGATGTTCTCTGGGGGTGACTTGTAGGCCTAATTTTAAGTAGGCTTAACCTATCCTTTGCAGGAATAAGTTTCATAGGGGCAACCCCCAAGTAAAGTTTTATTTACTTATTTATTTTTAATTTTTTAATATCTTTTAAAAATAATAACATACGAACATGAACATTCTTACTGTATGATCATTCCATTCTTAGTATATAATCAGTAACTCATAATATCATCATATAGTTGTATATTCATCATGATCATCTCTTAGAACATTTGCATCAATTCAGAAAAAGAAATAAAATGAAAAAAATTCATACATACTATACCCTTTAACCGTCCCTTTCATTGATCACTAACATTTCAGTCTGCTAAATTTTTTTTAATTTGTTTATTAATTTAAAAAGTTAAGAACAAACAAAAACATTAACATATAATTCTGTTCTACATATATATTCAGTAATTCTCAATATCATCACATAGTTGCATATTCATCATTTCTTAGAACGTACTAAATTTATTTTAACATTTGTTCCCCCTATTATTTATTTATTTTTAATCCATATGTTTTATTCATCTGTCCATAAGATAGATAAAAGGAGCATCAGACAAAATCACACAGTCACATCGCGAAAGCTTTATCATTCTGCAGTCATCTTCAAGAAACATGGCTACTGGAACACAGCTCTACATTTTCAGGCACTTCCCTCCAGCCTCTCCATTATACCTTAACTAAAAAGGTGATATCTATATAATGCATAAGAATAACCTCCAGGGTAACCTCTCGACTCTGTTTGAAATCTCTCATTCATTGACACTTTATTTTGTCTCATTTCTCTCTTCCCCCTTTTGGTCTAGGGGTTTTTCTCAATCCTTGATGCTGAGTCCCAGCTCATTCTAGGATTTCTGTCCCACATTACCAGGGAGGTTGCACCCCTGGGAGTCATGTCCCACGTAGAAAGGGGGAGGGCAGTGAGTTTGCTTGTTGTGTTGGCTAAGAGAAAGAGGCCACATCTGAGCAACAAAATAGGTTCTCTGGGGGTGACTCTTAGGCCTACTTTTAAGTAGGCTTAACCTATCCTTTGCAGGGTTAAGTTTCATATGACCAAACCCCATGATTGAGGGCTCGGCCTGTTGCTTTGGTTGTCCCCACTGTTTGTGAGACTATCAGAAATTCTTTACATGAGGAAGTTGAATTTTCCCCCTTTCTCGCCATTCCCCCAAAAGGGGACTTTGCAAATACTTTTTTATTCACTGTTCAAATCACTCTGGGATTTATCAGAGCATTACTCTGGACAAACCTACAAAATCTTCTGCCCTTCTCAAGGTTCCATGTACTTATGGTGTTCAATTAAACTGTCCACATAAATTATATTAGGAACTGCACTAGTCAAAATATAAATTTTGTACCAAATAAACATTTTTTACTTTAGTCTCACACATAAGTTAAAGTTTTAAAATAGGAATTACCATCTATTTTCAACACTCTTCAGTATCGACATTCCTTTGTTATTCCTCATGCAAAAACATTTTAAAATTTGTACGTTTAGTCACTATCATTATATACTCTAGGTATTCCTAGATTATACCATCTCAGTCTTTATCGTCTTTCCTTCTAAAAAAATTTTCATTTGTGCCCCCAGCCCTCCTCCCTCTATTAATCTCACGTTCAGTGAAGCTTTATTTTTAACGTAGGTATCTTTTCAGAATCTCCCACTTTCTATTATATAAAACACATGTCCAGTGAAACATTTGAAGCATAAAATTGTTTCTTTGTACTCTTTACTCCATAAATACGTATTTATTCCTAGTTATAAAGAGCAAGTACATCAAACTTTCATGTTTCATTGTAATTCCTGTTATACTGTGATAAAATTATGTTAATTTTCTAGATTAATTTAGAAGAAGTGCCATCTGTAAAATTGAGACTTTACGAGCACCATTGTGGCATAGATCTTTGCTTTTTTTCTCTTTCTTTTATTATTCTTATTGAGAAATATTCACACATACGGTCCATACATGGTATATAATCATTGGCTCACAATATCGTCACATGATTGTGTATCCTTTACCATGATCTTGTTTTTTAGAACATTTGCATTACTCCAGAAAACGAAGTAAAAAGAAAAGTCTCATACATCCCATAGCCCTTACCCCTTCCTCTCATTGACTACCAGTATTTCAGTCTACCCAATTTATTACCCTTTATTCTGTCCCTGTTATTTATTTTTTATTTATTTTTTATCTTCTTTTCTTTTTTTTTTACTCATCTGTCCATACCCTGGTTAAAGGAGCATCAGACACAAGGTTTTTATAATCGCATCGTTACATTGTAAAAGCTGTATAGTTACATAGTTATTTTCAAGAATCAAGGCTGTGAGGCATACAACTGGGTGAAGGAACCTTAAGGACAGTATGTTGAATGAAATGGAACAAAAAGACAAATATTATCATGCTGCACTCATGTGAACTAACTATAATGTACAAACTTGGAGAAGTTTGTCAAGGGCATGGGTTATCAAGTTGGGGCCTATTGTAAAGGGTCCTAGTTTGTAAGATCTTATAGCAGTCACTTGTATTCAGGAGTTGTAATTGTTATTTTTTAATTTTGGGATACTGAGCTGTTTGTATATAACCTGGTCATTTCCCCAAACTTTGAGTATTTATGTTACACCTGAGATTCAGAGTTAGAGCTCTGAAGCTGTGAAAGTCAGCAGTACCACATACAGCAGCTGTTAAGGTGAAAAAGTGATCAGACTTCGACTAGAGATAAAAATGAAGCTGATCTAGATAGGACTAAGGTAAATCAGAGTACAAAGTAAAGGATGATATGGTCTGTATTTTAAAACTTCAACTTCTGGGTGAGACCAAAGGGAGAGATGTTTATTTGGTGCAAAATTTATATTTTGTGTAGTGTATTACCTAATTTAACTTGTATGGTCCGTTTAGTTGAACACCATAAGTACATAGAATCTTCAATAGGGCATGAGATCTTGTTGGTTTGTACAGATTAGTGTGATGCCCCAATACATCCCAGAATAATTAGGGCAGAGAATAAAAAAGTATTTGCAAGATCCCCTTGGGGAACTGGGGAGAAAGAAATATTCAACTTCCCTATTTGGGAAATTCCTGGTATTCTTGCAAGCAGTGGAGATAACCAATTCAATAGGCGGAGCCCTCAATCTTGGGGGTCACCCCTATGAAGCTTATTCCTGCAAAGGAGAAGCTAAGCCTACTTATAATTATGCCTAGGAGTCACCCCCAGAGAACCTTTTTATTGCTCAGATGTGGCCTCTCTCTAATCCATCATGGCAGTTGAACTCACTGCCCTCTTTCTATGTGCGACGTGACTCCCAGAAGTGTAAATCTCCCTCACAGCATGGGACAGAACTCCTGGGATGAGCAGGGACCTGGTGTCATGGAACTGAGAAAGGCTTCTTGATCAAAAGGGGTAAGAGATAAATGAGACAAAATAAAGTTTCAGTGGCTGAGAGATTTCAAACAGTCAAGAGGTTATCCTGGAGGTTATTCTTAGGCATTATGTAGATACCCCTTTTTAGCTTGTGAAGGATTGAAGTGATCCAATTGAATCCAGTTGAGGGAAGTATCTAAATCTATTTAGCTGTGTTCCAGTAGCCTTAATTCTTGAAAATGATTGTATAACAATATAGCTTTTACAAGGTGACTATGTGATTGTGAAAACCTTGTGTCTGATGCTGCTTTTATCCAGGGTATGGACAGATATGTAAAAAAATAAGGATTAAAAAATAAATAAATAATAGAGGGGCATAAGGGGGAAAAATTGGGTAGATTGAAATACTGATGGTCAATGAGAGGGAGGGGTATGGGATGTATGAATTGTTTCTGTTTTTATTTTTCTGGAGTGATGCAGATATTCTAAAAATGGTCACAATGATGAATACACAACTATGTGATGATATTGTGAGCCATTGATTGTATACTATGTTTGGACTGTATGTGATGATTTCTCCATAAAAATATTTTTAAAAATTCCGATTTTTCATTGCTGTTTATAGGCATGATATCCATTAAGATATTGAATAGCAGGAATGAGTAGGACATCCTTGTTTTTTTCTTCATCTTGAGAATAAAGCACTCTAGTTCTTCACCATTAAGAATGGCATTAGTTGTAGTTTTTTTTAATAAATGACCCCCTCTATTCCTAGTTTGCTGAGAATTTTAATCATTAATAAGTAATTTTGTCAGGTACTTTTCTTGCGTTTATCAATATGATCACATAATTTTTCTGCATTAACCTGTTGATGTGATGGATTACATTAATTGATGTTTGAATAGTAACCCAGACTTGTCTTGATATCAGTCTTGATTTCGGTGATTCTTTCATTGGCTGCATTGAGCTTTCTAATAAGCCTAAGATAAGATATTCTTTATTTCTGTTACTATTTTGGGAAGAACTACTGAACACTGCACTGGAAGACAAAAGAAACAACATAGAACACTGTAAGGATAAATCAAATTCCTTTTGATTTATCCTTAACATTTCCATCTCCATTGTACAGCTGAAATTTCCCACATGTTCATGCATTTTGCTTCTCTTTACCACTGGATGCCATTTGTATGGCAACCTGCATCTTTTCCTCTATGATCTGCCACAGGTAAGCCAGTGCTTGTATCTCATCTCTCCTTGGAGTTGAGCCTGTTTGGTTACCCTGAGACCTCAGATTTCTCACAGATAAGTAACATTAATGGTTTTGTGCTTAACTTGATTTTTTCTTACCAGGATGGAAACAGCTCTTTTTCTAGTCTCAGCAGAAGTGTAAATTGTCAGATATCTTTTCTTTTTTTTTGTTTATTTTTTTAACATGGGCAGGCACCGGGAATCGAACCCGGGTCCTCGGGCATGGCAGGCAAGCATTCTTACCTGCTGAGCCACCGTGGCCCACCCGAGATATCTTTTTAATCAAAGTTTCTTTTTAACAAAAGATTTCAGACCACTTAAATTTGTTGTGATTACCATTACATTTGAGTTTATTTTGACCAACTTATTTGCTGCTTTCTATTTACAAAGTGGTTTGCCTTTTTTTTTTGCTTCTTTTTCTCCCCTCTTTGTATTTGGTTGAAACACACACACATTTTATATATTTATATATATTATATATATATATATATGTTATATATAGTAACTTTTCATTTTTGAACTTGCAGAGCCTAAAATTAATGGATATTTCTGCTTTCCTCCAAAAGTTTAACTCATACCAAAGTTTGTGACAAACATACCCTTAATTACTCATTATTGTATTTTATAAAAGTAATTCTTCTTTAGGTTTATTCACATATTTACCACTTCTTTCCCTTCCATTGCTTATTACAGTGTTCTATGTTGTTTCTTTTGTCTTCCAGTGCAGTGTTCAGTAGTTCTTCCCAAAAAGGTCTGTGAGTGGTAAATCTTCACAATCTATGTCTCAGAATCTCAGAATCTTCTTTTATACTTACTCTTCAGTGATAAGAGTATCTGAAGACTAGAGTACTAGAAAATGTTTATTTTTTTTCTCAGTTCTTTGAAGATGTTATTCCATTACCTTTTCTTGGCTCTTGTAGCTTTTTTGAGAAAATTTTTTCTCTCCCTCAGCCTGGAGCCACAGTATTTGTTCCATTGTGCTACAGTAGTGTTAAATTCCCTGCTCAAGACTCATGCTCCCCTGAATCTCAAGATTCATGTCTTTCATTAATCCTGGAAAATTCTCAGCCATTATCTCTTATTACATTGCTGCTTCTTTGTTATTTTTGCTATCTCTTTGGAAATCAGTTTTCATATTTTACTCCATTTTCTTTTATCCCCTTGTTTTTTGTTTTGTGTTATATGGAGAAGAAAAGAATTTATTCATGATCTTGAAAGAATGGGTGCCCAGATGGCTGGCATGCAAAACAATAGCATACCGCAAATCTCCTACCTAAGTGGAGCATGCAGGCTCTTCTGGTTTCTCTGGTGATGATTCCTCCAGACGTTACAGCCCATTCAGATATTCTAATTCAAATTTTCAGCCGAAGGTTCCTGCTTTTGACTGTATTTCAGTGACCTTGGCCATTATTTATTTAAACTTGTTTCTACCTATTTGGTGCCAATTCTAGGCTTACATCAGAGGCTCTCTACTTCCCTGCCTGCAAGACCAGTTTGAGCTGTTGTGCAGCCCTTTCCTGCACCATCTTGTGTAAAAGCTAAACTTAATTTTATTCTTACAGATTACCCCCTTTCTTTTTGAACTGTTTCAGTTTTCATATTTTATTCTTTCTTTAAACTTGACAAGAGCCTTTTCACACTTTTCATCATAGGGATCTTCCTCTTTAAAGGGGTACAAAATTACTTTGCCCGTACTGAATAGGCATTTGCTTGGTTAAGGCAGCATCAATGAGTTTCTACAATAACCCTTGGGTACATGGGATAATGCAGTACCCAAGTGCTGTGCGAACCCCAGCAACAATGATTAAAGAAGTTATCATGGACAGTGCCACCCCTTTCCATTTCCCAAATCACCTTTTTAACCGTCCCGTGAGGGGGTTATCAATGCCTGGATTTTCTGCCAACTCTTCAGATAAGGCCATTAGGCCTCGTAAAGCTTTGGTGATAGTTCCATCTGGGGCTATATTATTGGGTATAAATGTACAACAACTACCCCTGACCATAACATGAACGCCTCCCTTTTCAGTTAACATCATGTCTAGGGCCATCCTATTCTCCCATGTCATTTGGCTAGTAGCATCCACTGTTCTGCTATTCCCTTAACTGCTATCTGTCGTGTAATTGATAAATCTGCTGATTAATCCACTCCGTATTTTTGTTGATGGTTATCTACCAGAATAAGGATGACTCGAATCCCACAACTACTTGATTTCTTTCCTTAAACTCATCCGGGATTCCCCTTGGCACCCCTATACTATCTAAATAAACTCAGTCATCAAAAGAACCAAGTAAGCTTCCTTTCTTTCTTCTTCCTTGGGTTAGAACTTCCTCCTTTTCAAATGTCAGGATGAATGGAATAGCCAGTTGGACCAGAGCATAGGTACACTTCCACTTTTTAGGTACTATGGTGGGAGGATGCCCTTTCCACAATATCAGAGGTCTGCTCAGGGTATGGTTGAAGTGAAGAAATTGCCAGTACTATCCTCAGTCACATTCCACACTTCCAGTGAGAAATTTGCCCTGAATCTTACTAATACTCTCTTGTATGTGACATGTGGCTTTCCTTTTGAGGCTTTCAGAATTCTGTCTTTATCTTTGGTATCTGATAGTTTGATTATAACATGAAAAGGCGTGGGTCTGTTTGGGTTTACTGTGCTAGGAGTTCATTATGCATCTTGGATGTGTATGTTTTTAGCCGTTATTTCTTTGAATACACTCTATGTCACCTTTCTTTCTTCTCCTTCTGGGACTCCCATGATGTGTACTCCTTGAGGGAGTCCCACAGTCTCCTCAGGCTCTGTTCATTTTTCTTCGTTCTTTCCTTTTTGCTCCTCAGATTGGATAATTTAAATTGTCTCAACTTCTGGTCCACTGATTCTTTCTTCTCTGGCTCCAATCTGCTGTTGAACCCCTCTAGGGAATTTTAAATTTCTGTTTCTGTGATCTTCACATCTGTTTGGTTCCTTTCCAAATTTCCATCTCTGTTGATAATGACTTTATGTTCATTTACCATTTTTCTGATTTTCCTTAGTTCTTTGTCCATGTTTTCCTGTAGTTCTTTGAGCTTATTTAAGACCTTTTTATAAAATCTTTTGTCTGGTATGCCTTAGCTCTGATCCTCCTCCTTGATGGCTTCTAATGCTTTAATCTTTTGCATGGCCATTGCTTCCTATTTCTTTGTATGTTTTAAAATTTTTTTTGTTGTAGTATGGTCATTTTGCTGGCTATATGTATTATTGCTGAAATTTAGACTCTGAGGCTTCTGTTCCTTGAGTTTGTATTCAACTAGTGTCACGACAGAGCTTTTCTTGAATGTTGGAGCTAACCAAAAGACAAAAAAAAGGAAAAACACCTTTCCTAGTCTTTTTAGTGCTCTCCTTCAAAGCTTATCCATACAGTAAGTTTAGAGAATACCTACAGGTCAAAGCACAGAGGCTTCCCCAATCCTTCCTACATATGCATCTTGTCTTGGGCATGCACATGTGACCCTAGGAATTCTCGTTTATATGGATACGAATGTCTCCTCTTCCCTAGGAAAGTTTCCTCTTTGTCCCAGGCACTGCACTGTTTGTCTTACAGCTAACAATTCCTTGCCCTAGGCAGCCACTTGACTGCTGTCCCATAGTGTTCTTCTACACCCAAGGCAAGTTCTGGGCCCACGAGTCCCTCTGGCCACCACTGGATAGATTGGGCCAGACATAAACATGTTCCCAGGGTGTATATAAGGGTTGCTTTACTGCTTCTGAAACCAGGACCAGGGATCTGCACTGGGAGCATGGGTCCTGCTCTGTGCAAGCCTTTGTGAGGTTAGAAAGAGTCCAACAATGGGGCCTACTGCTTTTAAATTGCCTTTTTCCTGGTGTTCATACTGTTAGTGCCATTCTTTAACTGTTTTCTAGAGCTTTGAGAAAGATGTTTCTACCATTTCTTGCTGGTTGGTCAAAGCTTCTGTTGAGGCAGAGGAGCCCTGAAGCTGCTTACTTACTCCATCATCTTGATCCAGACTCATCCATTTTGAGGGCAACAACCATTCTTACCCATCTGCTAGCTCCCTCGGGGCCTTTCACCTTTAAAATACTCTAAATCAGAGATCAGCCAACTTTTTCTGGGCCAAATTGTGAGTATTTTAGGCTTCGTTTGCTCTGTTACAACTACTCTACCATCATGGTATGAAAGTAGCCACAGACAACACATAAATGAAGAGGTGTTGTTCCAGTAAAGTTTTATATACAAAAACAGGTGGTTTACTGACTATTCCTCTAAATAACTAAATGAATTGCAGTTTGTGTGGTCACTTTTTCTTTTTTGTGTTTGGAGTCATGTTGTCTTGATTATCGATATGAAATTCAGTAGTAGATAGTAGATGCGGAGATTTCCTTTTCCTTTTGTTTACAGTGGTTTCTTGTCCCAAACATTTTATTCCCTTCTTTCATGTCAGGAATGAGTAGTGACAGTGATATTGAATGTGACACTGAGAATGAGGAGCAGGAAGAGCACAGCAGCATGGGTGGATTTAACGACTCCTTCATGGCGCAGCCCCCAGATGAAGGTATAGTACATGATGTATCTCAGAGATTAATAACCATCTCTTCAGCTGCTTCTATTGCTACTTCTTTTTAAAAATTGTCATTTTTGAGCTAGCATTCTATAGGTAAACTTTATGTTGAGCACTGAAAAAACTGCAGGAAATGTTGTTTGTGCCTCATTAGACACCTATGTGTACTGCTTACTGGGTAAGACAGGGATTGGCAGCTGTTTTTGTATCCCCTGTGACCTAAAAATTATTTTTAAATTATAAAGAGTTCTCAGAAAAATCCAAAGTACATATTAAGATATGTAACAGAGACCATGTTTGGACTGCATGCCTACCCTATTTACCATATGCCCCTTTATAGAAAGCATTTGCTGTCCCTTAGAGAGCTTTCAGATGTTTGGAATTTTATTTCAAAGATATTTTTATCCTATCTATGTAAAATAACTTTAAAAAATAACTCTGATTACTTAGAAATGCATGCAGATTACAGACTTGCCCATTTTCAGTCCCCGTCCTCCCAATAAAGTCTTAGAGGGAAAAACCCACTTTGAGAAATTCGCTGTTATTATTATTTTGTCTAGTTTTCTTCTCTCTCTCTCTCTTTTTTTTAAATTAAAATTTCTGTAAACTTCATTTTTGGTGGTAGCCTAATTGATTATTCTAGCAAATGAATGTACTGTGACCATCCTGCTACAGGGAGATTGTCTGTTATACAGAGATCATACATTAAAAGGAGGTACTGAAATCTTAGAGAAGATACTGTATATCCACTTAAAATCACCCAGAGAACACCCTTTAACCTGAGCATTTCTCTCCAAGATGCCCTGGAATGACAGCATTGTCAGTTTTCTGTTAATTGTTAGCTTTATATTTTTCACATTTGCCTAGTGTTCTGGCGTCTTTCTCAATACAGAGCTGAGCATATGATGATTTCTAAGTATCAAAAAACTTTTAGGTAATATTCTCCATTTCTAAAAAGAAGTACCCAGATTTGTGGCAGTTATTTTGAGTGCAGGTGACGTTTTGTAGTCATGTTTGCCTGAGTGGCTTAGTGCATTTTATGTTTCCATAGTCTGAGTCCTTCAATGTACATGATCATGGAGTCCTTTCTCTTCTCTAAATACCCCCACATTGTCCCGAGGAGGACATAGTAAGTGATGCAATGCCTTTTATCGTTGTGTGGTGGTTTTCTGTTACACATTTTGTTTTTTTCTTCTTTTTTTCCCTTTGCATTTGCTTATACCTGACTCAGATCATAAATTCTTTGAAGATATAACTTTGTCTACAACCCAGAACATCTTTATGGCATAAATGACACACTTGATAAGGTCATTTCAAGACTTGGGATAGAAAATACCGCTTTAACAACGTTATCTCCTTTTTTTATCTTAGACACATGTTCCAGTTTTCCTGATGGTGAACAAATAGGCCCTGAAGATCTCAGCTTCAATACTGATGAAAACAGTGGAAGGTAATTGCCAAATCAAGAGAACTGACTCTCAAGTTCACTTTATCCTGAAATTTGGTATAGTCGGTGCTCAGATTTTTCATCAATCAGATATCAGATTTGGTGTTAATTTTTCATCAACCCTACCTGAAATTGTTATTCTCAAACTGTTAAAAAGTGCGGAGTTCTAGTATGACAGTAGTACATCAGGAAAATGAACAGTATGAGAAGAATTCTTTGTAATGTAATTAAACAACAGTGTGGTCCTAGACATCATTTTAGTAAATTACACTCACAAAAAGCAGTTTGTCTTCTAAACAGAGCAATCATTTAACTGACAGATGTTCCTAGAGACAGTGCATGCACTCAGTAACCTGCTTAGCACTGGGGCTCCTCTGTCTTTGGCTAGATGGTCAGTTGTATTTAAACAACCACTTAAGATATTGGGCTTTAATCAGCAGTTTGTAGTTTCATTAGTGCCTGTAGATCAGTGAACAGAAAAATTACTTGTTAATAGATTCTGCCTTGTAGACTTAGAGACACTTTATGTGAATAAGTAAAGTAACACTAGAACGAATTTCCTCTGACAAGTTATAGTTAATATATTTATGTTTTGTTGCTTCTGTTGTGTGACTTTTACAAATGTCATTTGAAATGAATTAAGTTAATATGTATTGATTATGTTCCTGGTCATGTGGACACATGTAAGATCATTTAAATTTATTTAATTTCTTCTGCATTTTGCTGAACACATCTAGTTAAACATCTATTTTAAAATCTGCTTTTCTCCTTTATATTTTCTTTAGTTTCTTTTTTTGATTTCAGAAGAGTCATACATTTTACACAGCTGCTTGCATGAAGTTGAAACTGTGGTATAATGTCTTTCATACTTGCAGCTTGCCCAAAATAATTGCTAGACTTTGCCATTGTGCTTCTACATTGGTCTTTGAGCTGCTATATCTGTTTGTGAAAATTACACCAAAAGTTGCCTAAGAGAGTATTGAAGAAGCATGAATTACTTATACGTGAGAGACATCTCATCTGTTTATATTTTACTTAATGAGAATTGTTCACTTTTCCATATAGAATACTGTGATTCATGGTTTACTTTTGTTCAAAACAGTTTGCACTTTTTGTTAATAAAATGAACTTGGGAAAAGATTATGCCTCTGTAATTTATTAAAAGTGTAACCTGAAGCCCTTGTTTACTACTCATACTGCCTGATGTTTAGCTGTATATACTGTAAATGCATGGGGAAGTTAGCAGACTTGTTTATAGTCTCCGTTAATATATGGTGACTGTCCTTAAATGTCAGTTGGAAATATTTTAGAACTATAATCATAAGAGAAGTAGAAATTTAGTGTTTGTTCAATTAATAGGGATAGCATAGGTGTGCTGTTGTAGTTTCTCATGCAGTGCTTTAAAACATTTCAAGTTTTTAAACACATTTCCCTTTTTATTAGATGGAAATATATTCACATTCAATACATTTTGATGAAATCATATTTTTAGTGCAACTTTGGTTTATCTCTACATATTTATTGTATTCACTGAAAGGATTTTTGCTCCTCCTGTGTTGAGAGTGAATCAATGTAAGAATCAGTTTGGAGATTTAAAAAATAAATAGGGGCTCATCTGAATCAGTAAATGCAAATAAATGCTAGTTTGAACTTTTCACCATTGCTAAGCAGTTTAGTTGACCTATATTTGATATAGAACTGAGTGCTTTTTTTGTGTAACTTTATGATTCTTGTTTTCAAAATCTAGAAAAACATGTATAATTAGGAACTAAGAGAAAACTGAGAATAGACTGTTATTTGGGGGATATTTATTTATGAAAGATTTCAGTACAGTGTTTTGATCATGATATTCTCTTGCTTCATTTGTTTATGTATCAACATTCTGAGGTCTCCCTCTATCCTTCCCATGCCTCCTTTGGTCCTTTTTCTTTTCAATCATAGATATTCTCATTTTTCCTTATTTTTTCCATGGCTTCTTGAGGTTTTTTCCAGTGAGTGGATTTTCGCAGATGGCATCGTGGTACTTTGGTTATTTGGAGTTTGAGTATTCTAGATTTTCTTATGCTCTTAACAATTGTATATGCAAATAACCAAGAGTGCTACCCTTATTTTAGGTGATTTGAGATTTGGTCGAGATCCTTTTAAATTGGTGGAAATTTGAATTCACTATGTCAGCAGGACTACTTTGAGTTGATTCAGCTGTAGGAAAATTCAAAAATACTTTTTTCTTTTATGCTTGTGTAAAAATTTTGTAGGGAAAAGTTATTTGAACTTAATTGGTATAGTATAATTTCATGTATTTTAGGGACCCATCCCATTTGTCCCATATTCAAAAGTGAAGGTCGTGTCTTGAAAAAGCATAAAAAAAAAGCTTATGTAGAAATGATACCGTAACCATCTCCCTAATATAAGAGTCTCTGTATTTGTAATTTAAAGGAAAAACTTGAGCTAAAGGATTGAACGCTCAAAAACAATGTTGCTATGTTGAAGAAAATTATGGTTTTTGGAGAACCCCAACTCACCTCAAATAATGTTGCTTTGTGATAACAATAGTGATAAATATTCAGGGTGTACAAAGTCACAGTTCATTGAGGAGAACCTCTGACATCCAAACATCTGTCCACAGGGTTTCTAGCATTCTCTCTAGAGAAGCAATGGGTAAATAGTAGGCTAAATCCCCTCCCATTGCCTATTTTTATAAATGTTATTGGAAAACAACCACACCCATTCATTTATAGATGGGTGCTTTTACATTATAGACAGTTGAGTAGCTACAACAGAGACAGTATGGCTTGCAAATCACAAAATATTTACTATGGGCTTTTACAGAAAAAGTTTGCTGATTCCTGCTCTGTATAGTGATATTAATAAGATATGCTCACGTTCTTTGAGAATAGAAGGTTTAGGTTTCAGAAAGCATTTATTTTTATTTTTATTTATTTATTTTGCATGGTCAGGGAATCGAACCCGGGTCTCTGGCATGGCAGGTGAGAACTTTACCTGCTGAGCCACCGTGGCCCGCCCCAGAAAGCATATTTTTAATTTAAAAAAAATCAAACATTTGTTAAGTTGTTTTTTGTTCAGTTTTTAAAAGATGCTGAAGGGTGAGGGCAGCTTCTGTCCTAGTCATTCAACAATCATATTAAACCTGGAAAAAGACCAAACGATTTCTTCAAAAATATAAGAACTGTTACAGTGAAGTCTTTGGAAAATGTAATTCCTCCACCCATAACTGTCTTTCATACAAAGTCCTTCCCAGTTTCTCAGTGATGCAAGGCCCATGCTTTCCCTCTTCATTGATGTAGTATATCTGCCTTGGCTATGCTAGATCTTAGGTAACAGTGAGGGAGGGAAGAGACATGGGAGAAGTTACCTGTTCCTTTTTCTTCCCACCATTGGTTAGTCATGATCCAGTCAGTAGGAGATGTAGCACAAAGGAAATCTCTCCCCCGTTCTCCCTCTTTTAGCTGTCATCACCTACAGTCTATGTAAGTCATGAGTATTGTACCACTTCTCCAGTCATTTGCTCTGTTTCTGTTGGTCCTACTTTGAACTTTTCTGTATCCTGCTCGAGTCCCCACCTTTTTTCTTTTTTTTAAATAAATCTTTAGTGTACTTCCCCTTTTCCTGAAGGTCATATTTTTTCTTAGTCTTTCCTTCCTCTCTTACCTTGCTTCAATATTTATATTTTTGTTTCATTTCTGGGAAATTTCTCTTTAATAGGATTTTCTATCATACCTAAAGATATTAGAATAATGCTTGGATTCTGCATGAGCATATTGTTCTGGACAACTTTGACCACCTCATGTCGTTGAATTCTAAAGCAAACTTTGAGGTGGCTGTGTTGTATATCATACCCATTTGCAGAGATAACTGTGGTACAGGGAGGTTGTGTGGTTCTCTCAAGGTTCAACACCACTGACCAGGATAAAATGAGTTGCTGCTCTAGTGCTTTTTCCACCTCATCACACTTGTACCAAAACCTAGCACTCTAGCACCTAATAATTAAACACTGTCCTATTTTGAGATAATTTTAGATTTACAAAAGAAAAAATATCATCAGATTTTCCATTACTCTTTGCCTAGCTCCTCCATTTGTTAACATTTTACTTGACCATAAGCAGTGTCCAGAACTAAGAAATTAAGCTTGTGTACAATACTATTACTAAACTTGCAGAATTTGTTTACCAGTCACTTCTCTAATGTACTTTTCGTCTTCTGTGACGAAAGTTCACAGTTCAGCATCCTATTTTGCATTTAGTTGTCATGTTTCCTTATTCTTGTCCAATTTGTGACAGATCCTCAGTCATTCCTTGTCTTTCATGAACTTGACATTTTTTAAAAGCTCTGGTCAATTATTTTATACCCTGTCCTTCTATTTGGGTTTGCCTATTGTTTTCTCATATGAAGTTGAGGTTATGCATTATAGGGAACTAGACCACAGAGGTGATATGCCCTCCTCAGTGAATTACCAGGATAGAGGTGATTACTTGATTAAGGTGGTATCTGCTAGGATTTTCAACTATACATTTACTATTTTCCCCTTTGTAATTACTGAATGTTTGGGGGCAAATACTTTGAGACTATACAAATATCCCATTTGTGCTTAAACTCTTGCCCAATTATTTTAACAGCCACCAGTGAATCTTGCCCTACGGCAGTAATTACTACAGTGTTCTAATAGTAGTTTCTCTGTTTCCCTCATTTCTTGTGCATTTATTAATTTGGATTCTATAAGAAGTTGTTTTCCCATTTTTTAAAAAAATTTACTTATTTATATCAGTATGGATTCATGAGTATTTGTTCTTTGAGTTACGATTCCATACTATCATTTATTTTGTAGCTGAACTTATTCCAGTTTTGTCCAGTGGAAGCTATTTCAGGTTGGCTCCTGCATCCAAAGAGATATGTCCCTGTCATGGACAAGTTCATGTGTCAACTTGGCCAGGTGGTAGTGTCCGTTTGTCTAGTTGGGCAAGTGCTGGCCTGTCTGTTGCTATGAAGACATTTCATAGAATTAAATCATGATTAATTCGGCTGCATCCACAGCTGATTTCTGTTTATATCTTTATTTCTGTTTATATCTTTGTGTGTTTGCATTTTATTTGTTTGTTTTTTGGAGCATGAGTCTGTGTTGATACCCGTGACTACTATCCAGCACCACACGGTTCATTCTGGAGCTCCTCATTTCCTTATTTATAATGTGTTTCTGTAACAGAAGCCTGGCTCTCACATAAAATGTATCTACTGACTTGTTCACTCCTAACAGACAAACCAAATAGTTCAGGAATTGTTAACCTATACCCTTGTGAGATACAAATTTACCAACTAGTATACAGTATGTGGGTACAGTTCTGTTTGTCTTTAGTCTTTCAGTATCATATCAAAATACTGTTTTCCATCAGCAGGAAGAATTCTCGCCTGCCATGCCAGAAACCCGGGTTCAATTCTTGGTGCCTGCCCATGTGAAAAAAATAAAAATAAAAATACTGTTTTCCAAAGTTACTTACGTCCTTAGGTTCAAAGTTAATATTAGTTCCTTTCTTCCTTCTCCCCTTTGTTGCGATTATGCAATTCATTTTGTAATACAGTTTGATTCATCTGTTAAACTCTGCATTCTGTCCTCCCACATACATCATGGCTGATTTTTAAAATTTACATACATTGAAATTTCATCTTTGTGTTATACAGTTTCGTGGATTTTGACAGATGCACAGACATGAATCTGTCACCTCAGCACCATGCAGAACAGTTCATTCACCCCCAATATTCCCTTGGTCTGGCTCTTTGTAGTTGACTCCCCATTATCCTTCAACTCTTGGCGATCATTGGTCTATTCTCTGGCATTTTAGTGTTCCCTTTTCCAGAGTGTCATATAGATGGCATCATATAATATGTAGCCTTTCACTTAGCAAAATACAATTCAAAGTCATCGGTCTTACTGTGTGAATCAGTAGTCCTTCCTTATGGATGTACCACCATTTATTCATTCACCATTTGAAAGATATTTGAGTTATTTTCAGTTTTGGGTAATTAAGAACTTGTAAATATTTACGCATAGATTTTTGCATAAAAATAAGTTTTTGTTTTCCTAGGATATTCTATGCCTAGGGGTGGGGTTGCTGGGTCATATGGCAAGTAAATACTTAACTTTATAA
>PVIY010023858.1:0-38781 GCA_004026745.1 Myrmecophaga tridactyla | reverse complement strand
AGCCAGCAACCTTTGGAGATGAAGAAGGAAAACGCCTCCCGGGGAGCTTCATGAAACAGGAAGCCAGGAGAGTAAGCTAGCAGATGACGCCATCTTCGCCATGTGCCCTTCCAGCTGAGAGAGAAGCCCTGACTGTGTTTGCCATGTGCCTTCTCACCTGAGAGAGAAACCCTGAACTTCATCGGCCTTCTTGAACCAAGGTATCTTTTCCTGGATGCCTTTGATTGGACTTTTCTATAAACTTGTTTTAATTCTCGGCCTTAGAACTGTACACTAGCAACTCATTAAATCTCCCTTTTTAAAAGCCATTCCATTCCTGGTATATTGCATTCCAGCAGCTAGCAAACTAGAACAGCTTGCATCATGATATAGCTCTTTCTTCTCCCTGATTCCTGCTTCTTCCCACTTCCCTTCATATGTATAAATTCCTAAAAAATATCTTGCACTTCAAACTAAGTCTCAGAGTTAGCTTCTGGAGAACCCAATATACAACAGTTGGTACCAGAAGTGAGATGAACTGAAAAAGTAGGTGGTGAGATGGAATTTTGGAGCTGGATCATTCACTGCCCAGCTAGTAATGAGAATTGTATCGCTGTTGGTAGGAGAATCACATGCAACTTTCACTGGTGGTGTATTGTGATGGTCTACAGGAAAAGGGAAATCACTATCGAGTGCAGATGTCAGGTTATTTGAGACGTATGGAGAAAAGAGAAGCTTTAGGAATGAATGAACTAGGTGGCTATTTCTGAGTCTTTATGCTAGGGAAAGATAATGAAGGGGCAACTGACATTTAGGTATGGAAGCAGAGGGTTTCTTTAACTGTATATAAAGAAATTTTATCTCCTAAAGCAGGAAGGCAGAGGAAGAGTAAACCCTGTATCCAGTAGTCCTAGTGATACAATGACAAGTGCCTATGGAGGTTTGGAACTGTATGTACCCCAATGCTTGGAGATGGTGGGGCCTGGGCCCAGATTGTGAAAAGTATGGCAACCATCCAATGCTTGAACATGGTGAGGCCTTAAGAAAGGAAAAATGCACTTGTGAGAAAGTCACCAGCGTTAGTATAAGTTTCAGTGGTAGACTTCTTCATAAGAGAGGCAATTATGGAATTTGGCTCCCTGATAGCACTTATCCACCAGAAACCAGGGATTTGCCCAGACAGGCAAAGAAGGTGTGGTAACCATGCTTTTATCAATAAAGCATGGCAGCCAATGTGGTAACTATTCAGTTTTTACTTGCAGAATAAATTAAGGATAGACGACTTGGAAGCTAAGAAAATTTGCCCCCAATAAAAAATCATAGACCCTTGACCAAAATCCAGACTTGAGCAGTCTTCACATTTATTAAGAGGTGGTTGGGTTTTCAGAAAAGGACTTTGTGGCACCTTGGAGTGCCTAGGGGACCCATGGCCATTTCACGAACTGAACACTGGGGAAAGCAGAATATCCAAATAGTTTGAGAACTATTGAACAGAGTTTCTGACATGACACTGATACCCAGAGAACCAAAGTATCATATGGGTAGAAGGATGCCAGGTAATAAACAGAAACCTGGTCGAAGTACAGCTTAAAATGGATCTACTGGATCCATGGACAAACCCAGGGGTCATTTTCCCAGCCCCTGAATGCATATTTGGTATTGCTATACTTGGCAGTTTTTAGCGCATTCACACTGGAATCACAGCCTGGTGAATAAGAGTTATCATTATGGGGAAGCCTTTGAAATTGCCCTATCCAGTATCAACCAAGGTAGTAAATAAAAAATACCACATCTGGTGGTAGGAAGATGGAGAAAGGTGGAAATGAATGCCATCTTTAAAGATCTACAGGGTACAGAAGTGGTAGCCCAAAATATCTCCATCTAATTTACTACTCTGGCCTCTACTGAAGAAAAAAGATGGATGTTAGGGAATAATTATAGACTACTGCAAGTTTAACTACATACTAGTTCCAATCTCAGCTGTCATGTCAGATACAGTATTTATGCTGGAGTTGATTAATATGGCTTCTTTCCCAATCAGAAGGGAAGGTCAGAAACAGTTATCATTCACATAGAATAGACACAAATATACATGTACAGTATTGCTCCAGGACTATTTTAATTTACCCTCTCTAGTCATATAATAGCCCAAAGAGATCTGGATCAACTGGGCAATCTGCATATCATACTGATATATTACATTGATGGCATATATATTGATGATCAGAGGTGATAAATAAAATCTCATTGGCCCAAAGTAGATGCACACCGTACTAAGCCCCATGCCAGCAAAACCAAAAATCTAAGTAAATTGCTATTTCCTGTAAACGCCTAGCTAGCCTAGAAAACAAAATTTAAAGCAGCCAGTCAGCTATCAGCAACTCCCTATTCTTATGCCAGCTGACCTCTTCATTACTAAGCAACAAGCAACCCTTTGCACTAATCGTATCAAGAAATGTAGTCTGCATTAACCAGTGAAGATTTCCTCCCAATGTACTTCCTTGTTCTGTCTATAAAAGCCCACTGCTCTCCTTGTTCAGTGGAAACTCCCCAACTCATGAGTTGATTCGATAAAACTTTGAGATATAACTAAATTTGGCTCAAGTTTTTATTTATCAGTTATAAAGGGACCTGAAGGAAAACTGCTGATGACTCTGAGAATAACCACATGAACAAATGTAGCACCATTGTATTCACTGCTCTTCTCACTGTCTCATCAGAGTCATCAACTCCTGGATTTTAGCACCACTCTTTTTGAGTTTTGAGCTCTCTGATGTCACTAAGTTCCTGTTATGTGTTAACAGGCCTATTATTTTTGGCAAGAAGATTCCTTACCCTTTGGTTTTGCTCACAGCATTTCTTCTGCAAAGCCAAAAGCATTATGTTGCTGGTTTTGGGATCCCTAAATTCTAAACATTCTGCTGGCCTGCACCCCAACATCTTTTATGTTTAAGAGTTATGGGACATGGATGATAGTGTGAGTTATTGATTATATAACAAGAACAGAATGATCATATGATAAGAATGTTTGTGTTTGAATGTGGTTATGTATCATAAATTAAAAAACAAATAAATTAAAAAAAAAGAAATGGAGGGGTAAGGGGTATGGTAAGTTTAAAAAAAAAAAGAGTTATGGGACATGGAGTGGCACCTATTTATCTAAATGGCAGATGATCACTAAGGATAATTTAGAGTTATAATGGCCTTGGTGGGAAACTTTTCAGTTAAATAAGATCACACATCTTAGAAGTATACTTGAAAAGTCCTGCTCCTGAGTAAGGTAGAAAGAATGGGATGCCTATTTCATTGGTATGCTGAATCACCAAATAATAATAATAATAATAATAATAATAATAATAAAAAGAAAAAAGAAGAAAAAAAACCTTCAAGACTGAAATAGTTTCCTTAAAGGACTCCTTAAAAAAAAAAAAAAAAGAATGAGAAATTAAAGGTGAGCATTTGGCTAGCATCTCTCCTACTCCAACTTCTTTTCTTTATCTACCTTTGCCTGAATTAACACACTAGCCAAGTTAGTTTTTGGATGAGGAAGTTAAACAATTTTCTTTTAATGTTAGACGCCCCTGAGGTTACTGAAGAACCACCAGGAATAACTATCTCTTGATGGTCAAAAACTGAATTACAAGCTATAATCAAGGAATTTTCCAAGCCACTGGAAGATCCTCAAAAATTCTATGAGGAATTTAAAATAATTATAGGAGCCTACAACTCCAGGCTACCAGATCTTTATCAATTAATCCACATGATAGTTGGCCATGGGAAGCAAAAAAAAAAAATAGATGCACCAGGCAGGCTGGCTACCGCCTCAGGACGATATTCAAAGCTCCCAATCTCACAGCGCATCTGCCCATGGGCACGAAAAAGTTTGAAAATAGCAGTTTATTTACTAAAACCGTTGCTAAACTTTCTCTAGCATATTGGTTGGTTAATCATTCCAATCTGCCAGCAATAAAAAGAATGAGTCTGTGGTAGATTTTAGAATTCGATTAGAAATGCTTTTTCTAAAACACTCAGGGTTTAAAGAAATAACTGCCTATACCCAACTGGAACTGGCCTATCACCCCAAATAGGGGGGCTTATACAAAGGCAATGAATAGGTTGGGAAGCAACGGATCTAGCTGAACATTTTGAAAAAACTTTAGTAACGTTAAAAAAAAAAAAAACTCAGAAAACTGCCAAACTTATGTTTTTTCAATTAAAACAATTCCAAGGATCCAGACCTAGACAGACTAATTGAGGATTTCAAACAAATTACAATTTTAAGTCCAGAAATTGAATGTCTAAACAGTGGTCTATAAGTAGTTGCCTAATTTGTGATAAAATTGAATCAGCCCCCATAAATCTTCTAGGGCAGAGACCTGCTGTCGTAAGTGAAAGCGAGGTTCCCTTCTCCCCAGAGGGAGCGCTCTCTTCAGAATTTCCTGAAGACACTGAGGCAGACCTTCGAGTTTGCTCTTTGCAAACTTGACTAGATGCTGAGGATGAGGAAATTACTCATGACTCCCCTGACTTAACTGCTATACCAGAATCTTTATAGGCTATATCCGCTCCTGAAGTAGGGAGAATCCAAGGTGCCCACTCTATAAAAATATAGATAGACACATCCAAACCCTTCCCCAAAACTTCCTCAATATCTACTTAACCTGGAGGCCATTGTTGGCCTAATCACATTATCTCAAGGACTAATTATTCCCTGCACTGGTCCTTGTAACACTCCTACTTTACCTGTAATGTAACCTAATGCTCAGTTTGATTTAAAAGACATTAACAAATTATTCATTTCTTGCTTTCCTGTCATTCAAAATTCAAATATCTGGTTATCTTGAGTTCCCCTTGATTCTAAATGGTTTACAGTGGTAGATGTGTGTTCTTCTTTCTTCAGCATTCCAGTAGATCCAGATACTCATTATCTTTTGGCTTTCACATGGAATAATCAGCAATACACCTGGGCAGTTCTGCCTCAAAGTTTTACAGAGGCACCTCCTTGGGTCTCTTAAATGTTACATCAAGACCTTAGCACACCGCGGTTCTCTAAAGTCTCCACTCTATCACAATATGTAGATGATATATTGCTCTTCGCTTCTACTAAAAAGAACTCCTTAGGAGTTTATTTATTGTAACAGCTAGCTCAAAAGGGACATAAAGTCTCTAAGGAAAAGTTTATTCAAGAGATGGTCCACTACTTGGGTCATGATTTAAATGTGTTAGGAAGCTGTACCTGAAAGAGAACAAACGTTCATCTGACTGTGGAGAAGAAAAGAATTTATTCATGATCTTGCAAGAATGGGTGGTCAACTGAAAACATGATGGCTGGCACACCAAGCAATAGAATGCTGCAGGTTTTATACCTTAAGCTTAACACACAGGTCCCTCCCTTGTTTCTTCACTGATTGGATACTCCACAGGTTACAGCCTATCCAGATAGCCTAACTAATTCAAATTTCCCACCAAAGGTTCCAGCTTTTGTTTATGCTTTACATTTCAGTGACCCTGGCTGTTACTTATTGAGACCTGTTTTTACCTATATAAGGTTTTGGTGCCAATTCTAGGCTTGCATTAGAGGCCCTCCCCTTTCTCTGCCTGCAAGTCCAGTCTCAGCAGTTTTGCAGCCCTTTGTTTAGTGAGTTGTTTCTCTCATCCTGTGCCATCTTGTGTGAAAGCGAAACTTAATTTTCTCCTTACAAACACTGAAGAATTCACCTATCACCCAGAAGAATAAGGTTGACCCAGGAAATCCCTAAGCCCATACACTTACGACAATTAAAGGGAGTATCTGTGCTGATAGGTTATTGCCAACTCTGTGTTCCAAATTTTTCTTTATTGGCATCATCCCTTTATTAATTAACTAAAGCCAATACACCTGTGATACTGGACAAAGGCAGTGGATTCTTTGCCCAATGCATTCAAACGACCAATTCCTGAGACACCGGGGTTTCAAAGAGAGAAAGCTTTTTGCTAGGCACGAAGCAAGAGATTAAGTGGCCTATGGGCCTAAAAATCTGTCCCCCTAAGTCTAGGGAGTTCCAGGTTTTTATGGATTCTAACAAGGGGAGATGAAACTACAATTTTAATAGCAAGTACTAGCAGAAAGGTAGAGAAAGTATCATCTCAATAGCAAGTTTAAGCAGAAAGGAGGGGAAATGGGTTCACTATTATTTCGATAGGAGGCATAGGCAGAAACAATTTACAAATGTGAAGTAATGAAACTGTCCTAGAACCAAGTTAATTGTTCGTTCTGGGCTGATACAAGTTCCTCCGTTAGCATTAGGGGGAATTGCCCTTGTGATTACAAGTTTCTAAAGTTAAAAAAAAAAAAAAAAGGATAAAGGGAGTACCAGTGTTTTGCAATCACGAAGGCTCAAGATAAAGGTTTTTACAATCATTATCAGAGATCAGGGCAGCTGGATTAAAGTTCAGAGATTTCAGCACTTCCCCTCTGTCTACTCTAATATGCCAGGAAGTAAAAAAAGAATATGTATAAAGATTTATTGTCATAATCATTTGTTAAATCCTAACTTGCATTTACACTTGAACTTTTTACTTTGTGATGACTCTCATGAAAAGGTCTTTAAAACAACTTAAGATGGCTTTATTAATCCCTCTAATTTTGAGACTAACACATTATTCTAAGTCATTTACTCAATTGGTTCATGAAAGAAATGGAAAAGCTCTTGGCTTACTAACATAAGAACATGGGGAAAATTAAGACCTGTTGCCTACTTACAGCTTACAGTTAGACGCTGTGGCTCGAGCATACCCTTCCTGTTTAAAAGTAGTAGCTGCAGCTGCAAAGAGAGTCCAAGCATCTGCAATATATATTTATCAACAATATATGTTAATAATATCAACAATATATATTTATAAACCCTCGTGCTGTCCAAAGGCTCTTAAACTTTGAATTTACTCAGCATCTATCCTCTAGCTGATTGACTTTGTATGAGTTCCTTTTACTCTCACCTGCTAATTTAATTCTAAAAAGATGCAATACCCTTAACCCTGCCATTCTATTGCCTTTGCAGATAGAGATCCTCATATTTGTGAGCTGATTACCTCTCAGTTCATGATTCCTGTCCTGACTTACAAGAAATGTCACTGCATAAGCCTGGCCTTATTCTCTTTATTGATGGAACCTATATCCAAGAAATTAATGGAAGATCTCAAGTTGGATATATAGTAACAACCCAATTCAAACTCATTGAATGAGTTAACTTACCTCAATTTTCCTTGGTCCAACAGGCAGAACTAAATGATTTTTTAGAGCTTGCATACTGTTATCTCAAAAAGCAGTTAACATTTATATTTACAACTGATATGCCTTCAGAATTGTGCATAATTTTGGAATGTTTTGGAAACAGAGGAGCTTCCTTACCTCAATGGTATCTCCTATAACGAATGGATAACTAGACCATGACTTACTGCCGTCTTACTTCCTCAACCTATTGAAATTGAGGCTCATACTAAAAATCAGAACCAGAATATCAAGGAAATGCTCTAGGAGATTCCCTTGCAAAGACAGCTCAACTGAACCACCTTCAGGTTGTACTCACTCAATTTTCTCTCTTAGACATGTCGATCTCTAATTTTAATCAAATATGTTCAGAGCACCTGAGGGTAAAACTGGACACAGCCTCTATGGCCCCACAACAAACTTGGATAGATGAAGGAAGCGTTTTTAATTCCAGCAAACTTTTTGAGAAGAGTAAAGATGGTTACTTTGTACTTTCTGAATCTTTAAAGGAACCAGTCCTTGAAACTCTACACTCCTCTCACCATAATGTCAACGAAATGGTTCAAGTACTAAATAAATATTTTCAGAAGGCTGCTATCTTCTTTTAAAATAAATGCATAATTTGTCAACAGCGTAACTCAGGAAAAACCATCTCAGTTGCTAGAAGCTATACGCTGCCACCCTCTGGTCCTTTTGAGCATTTACAGCTAGACTTCATTCAACTACCACCCAGCGTGAATTCTGACTATGTCACTGTCTGTTTATGCTCAGGATGGACGGAGGCCTTTCCTTGTTGTAAGGCAGCTACTGAAACAGTTGCTAAGGAAAGTTTTAACAAGTGTACTCCCTGACTGGGGAAAAGCTGCCCTTATTCCTAGTGACCAAGGCACTCATTTCTACAGGGCAGTTTATTAAAGCTCTAAATAAGATTCTACAAACAGGTTGGCATTATCCTTGTCTCACCCCTCTCAATCCTCTGGAAAGGTGGAGAGAACAAATGGCATATTAAAACTTAAACTATCTAAATCAATTGAGGAAACCGGGTTTGACCTAAAATTCTCCCTTACAGCCACCTGAAGCACACCTTTTGGGAAACATAAACTTTCTCCCTATGAAATTGTCACTGGAAGACATGTCAATTGGCCTCGATCTTAGCATTGTCCTCCTGCTTCCCCAGCAGGAGATAATTCAGGATTGTAAATCTCTAATGATGTATGGAAAAGGTTCTCTCCAACAGATGAGGGACACCTTTCCAGATTCTAATCTCCCTCAGATTTCCATGCCCTAATTTCTGCTGATCGGGTATATTAGAAGCACCATCAATGCAAAACAGCCCTTGAACCATGCTGGAAGGAACTGTACCAGATACTCTTAATTTCTGACACGGCAGTCAAATTAGAAAGCATTGAACCTTGGTTCACATCTCACAACTTAAAAGGGCTCCATCTTCCAAAAATTGGACCTGCAACCAAACCAGAGACCTGCAACTAAAATTCACTAGGATGAGAAATAGATGGCTTCACATTGGTGGACAGCTTTCACCTAAGATCGTGGAGCAAGACGACATGAACCCCTACATTCCTGTCATATTCCTTATCACATTACTTTTTACAATCATTATTGCATTTCTATTGTTTTCATATCCCTTTTGCACACCTTTTCCATCTTAGAAAATTCTACCACCAAAAATGTCTAAACACTTCTTGCTTGTCTCTTTTTCCCTTCTTGCCATAGCCTGGAAAACAATGCTATCATTCTTTTTTCCCAGGCCATTGCAAAAGGGAGGACTCTGATTGTTGGATGTTTCTTTGCAAACCACAAACTGTAGGTGAAGTCTGAGACTCAATTGTTTTACCCTTGTCACTCTCAGGTCCTACATGCCGCCTTTAAAAATATGACCCATCGTTGATCTATCTCTCTTCTCTATCCAGTCAGGCCCTGACTCATGTTTGTACAAACACCAGGAAGACCTTCTTTTATGCCCTGGGACAAATATACCAGCACAGCCATGAGCTGTGCACCTTTTCTCCCCACACCCAGGGCAACCTGGCAGTATGCAACAATTACCGATATAGTGAAAATTGTGAATGGCTCATTCAAGTATCCAGAGGTCTCACCAAGATGACCTGGACATCTCTAGGGTGGGCTGCACCCCTCTAGGGTTTATTTTTCTTCATGGAGGAAATGAAGACTCAATCATTTGGGCCATTCCCTGCATAGGTCATTGGACATTGACAGCACAATTCACCCTCTGATGCTCTCTTGTTCCCTTAGATATTATAACAATCCAAAGTCTTGCACCTGACTTCCTCACTTAATTTACATTCCTGAGCCAAATGTGGATTACCTGGTGGTGTCATTGATTAGAATGGGCCTCTTTTGGTAGACTTATTGCCTTAGTTAGGAGTCAACACCAATGAAAACTGATTAGAAATTTATCTATAACAGTGGAAGAAATTGCTGATTCTACTGCAAAGGCTATTGCTGCACAGCAAAAATCTTTAGATTTCTTTGCTAGAGTTGTTTTAGATAATAGAATTACACTCGACTACTTGCTGGCTGAGCAAGGAAGCATTTGTGCTGTCATTAATACCGCCTGCCATTGTAGGATAAACACTTGTGGGAAAATTGAAATGCAGTTATGTGAAATAGTCAAACAAGCCATATGATTGAAATTTTGATCTCTTTGATTTCAGTTGTTTTGTGTCCGGGGTCTTTGGCTCAAAAGCATACTCTAAACATTGGGCATTTTACTACTCATAGTAATCATAATAGTCTCCCTGATGAGCTGTAACCTCTCAAAAATTTTAAATGGTTGCAACCAATTATCTCACCAATTGGTGCCTGTCAGCCTAGAATGACAGAAGAGAACAAAAATGACCAACCCTTGACATCTGTTGCCTAAAGTTAATCACATATGAGAGCCATCTAGAACCAGCAAATAGGTAACTGAGAGTGGAGCTAATGTTTTAAATTTTAATGTCAACCTTTGGCTTGACTGAGAACTGGATCAAAGGGCGGGGGTGGGGGTTGATAAATAAATCTAGTAAGCCTAACTAGAGATGTTCTGATGAGCCCTATGCCAGCAAAACTAAAAATTGTAATTTCAATTCCCTGTAAGTGCCTAGCTCGCCCAGAAAACAGAATTTACATCCGCCAGTCAGCTACCATTAACTCCCTATTCCTACACCAGCTAACCTCCTCATAGTTTAGCAGTCATTTTTGCTAACTCTATTAGAAAATGTGGCCTCCGTTAACCAATGAAGATTTTCTCCCAGTGTACTCCCTTGTTCTATGTATAAAAGGCTGCTACTCTCTTTGTTGTGGAACCCCTCTCCATGTTGTAGTAATTGGAATCTCTCCAATTCATGAATTGATTCAATAAAACTCTCTGAGATCTAACCACATTTTGCTCAAGTTTTTTTTTTTTTTTGAGCTCAAGGGATGAGCAAGAGCTGGAGAGCATACAGGAGGCCTTTGTAAGATATGTCCCCTAGAGGGTGGAAGACAAACCCTATAGAGATTCAAGGGTTTGCTACATGCATACAATTTTAGGGGTCCAGTGATCAGGGGTGTACTGGGCATCCCTTCCGAAGTGAAAGCTATGTTACTGCACCCTGTACCTTCTGCCACAAAGAAGAAAGTGCAATGCCTGGTGGGTTCCTTCAGGTTCTGAAGAATAACATTCTACACTTACAGGTTCTGCTCCAGCCCATCGAAGTAAAAACCTTCTAGCTTTGAATGGGCTCCATAGGAGAAAAGAACTCTGAAGCAGGTCCAGACTGTAATACAAATAGCCTTGGAACTTGGGCCATTGGTGGAAAGAAAATGATGTGGAGTTTTTGGAAAGCTTCATGTCAAATTAAAAACTTAAACCTCTGGGATTCTGTGACAAGGCCATGCAATCAGCAGCAGTGAATTATATGTCTTTTAAAAATCTACTCCTAGAAAAGTGCCTGTCTATAGGATACCAACTTACTATGCATCTGGAATTGCCCATTATGAACTGGGTCCCATCAGTCTTAAGAATGGGTGGTCCCAGAAATAAGATGGGGAGTAGCATATCTAGAATTTGGAACAGCAAACTACATAAACAGGTAGCCCAGATCGCCAAGTCACTCATAATGCTACTATTTCAGCTCATTTTATGGCTATGGTGGGGGATCCTTAACTGAAGAGGAAAGAAAAAGCTCAAGTTCGATTTAGGGATAGGTTGGGTTGGTATGTGGGTACAAGCTAAAAGTGAACACAGATGACTACAGCCTCACTCAGGAGAGGTCTTGGAAGACAATGGTGAGGGAATATCCTCTCAATTGGCAAAGCTTGAAGTGGTGTACCTGGTCATCCACTCTGTGTGAAAAAAGAATTGGCCAAAGATTAGAATATATAGGGGCTCATGGGCAGCTAGTAAATGGCATGGCCAGCTGGTCATATGTCTGTGAGGGAAAAGTGTTGGAAAATTTGGGGCAATGACTTCTAGGATAGAGCCATTTGGATAAACATGTGGAAGTGGGCACAAAGTCTAAAGATTTCTGTGTCATATGATAGTGTTCACCAGAAAGGATTTACCATGGAAGAGATACTAAGCAACCAAAACTATATAACGTCTTGGCCAGTTGAAATTAGTCAGCTTCTGCGCTGGCCAACCTTTTGTTGGCATGATGGGAATGAGTGAAATGGCTACAGGGTCATATCTGGAGCTTCATGGGCAAACAGTGTGGGCTCTCACCTTTCAAGACTGATCTAGCTATTGCTGCCTCCGAATGTCCAAACTGCCAGCAACAGAGACCGATGCTGAGCTCCTGCTATGGCACCATTTGCAGCAAGCCATGTCTAAGACGGCCCCCAATGTTCCCTGCCTCCTGGTATTCATGTCCTTGTATTATTCCCCACCCCTCACCTTTTAGTGTGGGTTAGACCTAATGACTTACTTGTAACAAATAAAATATGACAAAAATGATGGGTAGCAGAAAAGAATCTCCCCAAGATGACAAATGAACTGTATAATTTTTACTATCACCATAAGTGTCTCTGTGACTACTACCCATACATTACAAAACTCTTTTATCCAGGACTTTAAATTTTAAAAGTATCTAATTGAATGGACCTATTGACATAATAAAAATTCAGTATTAGGATGAACATAGAAGGAATGCCTGGCTCTTTTCTGCCTCAATAGTATAAGACAGGTTACTATCTCATAGCAAGATTAAGATGATGAGAAAAAGCTCTGTATCAGTTTCTTATTGCTGAATAACAAATTACCAAAATATAATGACTAAAAGCAACACACCTTCTTTATCTCTCAGTTTCCATGGGTCAGGAGTCTAGGCATTGCTTAGCTGGGTCCTCTGCTCAGGGTCTCACAAGGCTGCAGTGAAGCTGTTGGCCAGGCTATTCTCTCAATTGGAAGTTGCCTGGGGAAGACTTCTCTTCCAAGCTCATTCAGGTTGTTGGTAGGATTCATTTCCTTGTGACTGTGTGAATGAGACCCTGAGGTCCTAGAAGCTACAAGAATGTCCGTGGCATGTGGTCTTCTCTATAGGCCACATGTTTGCTTCTTCAAGGCCGGCAGGAGACTCTCTCCAGGCTGTAATGATCGAGTCTTATATAATCTAATCTAATCAAAGGAGTGAGAGCCCATCATCTTTGCCTTAGTCTCTTGGTTTAGAAGTGAGCCATCAGTCCCACCTGCCCTCAAAGGGAGGGGATTATACAAGGGCTACAAGGGCAAGACTCACCTTAAGTGTCACTAAGAGTGTGTCCGTCACAACCTCCTAGAGGCTGACCAGCAAAAAAGGGCATATGCGTACTCTAAAAATGGCCTCATAATGATGTCAAGGGCCTAGAATATTTTAGGCTTCAAGGCCACGAGTCTCCTTTTCAGATGACGAGTTTGGATTTCTCATTTACTTTAATGGGGAAAGTGTCAGGGAATGATATGCCTCATATTAACCTATAAATGGACAGTCTTTATAACTTTAGTTAAAATTAACCCATTATCATGAAACCTAGTTGTCTTCCTTAGTCTGGTTAACTCCCTTACTTAACGGATAAGAAAGACCTTGAGAGATGAAATGACTTGTATCAGCCTAAACTGCAAGATATCGGCAAAGCTGGTCTCAACTCTTTCCATCAATATGCAAACAGATGGAATGTAAAAGTCATTAATTTTATGATTCTAAAAATATATAGTATTCTTAGAATACATCTTTAATCATAAAATCCAACTATATTATATACACTATTTCTGAATGTATGACTCCGGCTGTGGAGTTACTTATTTACTTTATAATGTCACTCCGATCATATATGTAGGTTCCCTTCACAGGGGTAACAGTGGTTACCATCGACATGACAAAACAAAACGCATGATTTATGAAATAACAGAATTCTCAGCTCACAGTTTTTAAGGCTTGTCTTCCTCTAACTTATGTTAATACTTGTGAGTATCCGTTATCCCTATTTGTATCTATCAAATTCATGAATTTTTTTTGAACACACACCCATAAACACTAACAACTGTCCATGCTTTCTTTTTAAGTATAAAAAAAATTTACAAATTTATATTGGTGGAATTTGATGGGTGACATCAAATAAGTATCTCTATATTAGTAATAATGCTTGTCTGATGTCTGAGAGAGTTGTCCAACTTTTTGGAAGTTGGGATACATGTTGCCCCTTTGGGTTCCACATACTTTTTTCTTAGGAATAAGAGTCCAACCACATCCAGAGGGGTAGAATGATGTCGTATATTTTTCTATACAAGTTCTAACCTTCTTCCTAATATGTATATGTATGTGTGTGTGTGTACATGTATATATGTATGTGTATATATATATATATGTTTGTGTATATATGTATATATACACATATAATTGTATATATAGTTTTCTGTTTTTCTCTTCCTTTCTGTTTTGCCACCAGTTCTTTTGATGTGAGAATTTCACTTTCACAGGATCCAACAAACCTGGACATTTCTGCGCTCTCTGCTTTTCTGTCTTGGAAATAATGCATCCTTGGTTCCAGACCACAATAGGTTAGTGACATGGCTAAGTGTCATGTAGTCTAATTGAAGATAACAATAGCCACATCCTGCAGGTGAATGGGTGCTCCTCACAAATCCTGTTTGTATGCTTCCTTAAGCATATTACAACAGTCTTAACTAAGTTCCAGATTTCTTTGATGGTTCAATGTTTTTTCTCTTATGAGTTAAAAAAAATTTTTGAAACATATATTAATTGAAATCAATAGCAAAAAGTTAAGCTTAATTTCAAATAAAATAAGCATTATACCAGTATATGATAGTCTTAAAATGTCTACCAGCAGGTGGCAACATAATCTTAAATATTACTGGTAATAGCCGATTAAATAATTTAGAGAAGGGAAAAAACATATTAAACCCATAGATGAAATTCAGTTTCACCCATATGATTTTCCTGCACCAAATCATATAGGTGAAACTGAGTTTCTTCTATGGGTCTAATATGTTATTTTACTTTCCACTGAAAAACCATAAAATCATTAATTTTAGGTATTTAAAAATATATAGTATCATTAAAATGTGTCTTTAATCATAAAATTATATATACTATCTCTGAATTTATGACAATTCACGCATGGTCTATATGCAAGCATCATTGCTTTCTAAGGTTCATCTCCGAAATGTCAGAATCTAACTCATCAGGAGACTCCATCTAAAATCAGGCGCTTTCCCCAACCAATCAACAATTCTTAGTAATTTTTGTAACCCCTGATAATGTTTTGGAGCTGGAAATGTATAACTTGAGAAGCTTATGTAAATGTTACATTGTTAAATTCTATTGCTTCCTGCTATACTATGCATTATGAACGAAGCATGTATACATATGTGCAGAAATGAAATCAATGAAAGAATTAGTTTCTTCAGTCTACAATTTGGCTTAAATGTTTTTAGATTTGTTTTACAAAATGAGACTAGTAAAAACTATCAAGGACCCCATCTTACCTTGGTATGCTTAATAAAAATCAGGAACACCTGGAAATTGCTTAGACCAGCCCACATCAGACTTAACCACCTATAGTAATCACCTGGGAAGCTTTTAAACTGTTCACTGTCCAGGACACACCTGTGCTAATTAAATGAGCATCTGAGAGTAAGAGCCAGGCATCAGTAATTTTTAAAGCTCACCAATTGATTCTAATGTGAAGCTAGGGATGAGAGACCCTGATATAAATTGGTGCTTTTTATAGTTAAATATTCTTAGGAATCACTAGGGGATTTTGTTAACAGATAGATTTTCATTCAGCAGGTTTGGGGTAGAGTCTGAGATCCTGCATTTCTAACATGCTCACCTCCAGGTGATGCTGCTGCTGGTGTGGGTCACACATTGAAAAGCAGTAGGTCTAACAGGCAGCAGTTTTCAAAGGTTTGTGTGTATCAGAATCACCTGGGAAAACTGGAAAAACTACACTAAGGATGGATAGAATTTCTGTAGAGATGGTATTTGAATTCTCCTCCAGCTTTATATAGCACCCTTGGCTCCAGTAAAACCATAGGCTGAAGTTTCCATTTTTATACTTGTCTTCCTTTTCTTTGAGAGATCCATGAATAATTTTTGATTCCTGTTCTCACTGTTGTCTCTGTTGTAGCCCTAATTTGATACTTGAAGGTATAACTAATAATTATCCTCAGAAGAATTAGAGTGAATAAATATTCTGCCCAAGAAAGAGTTAACCCTTAATGGTTGCCACAGCATGTTAATTTGCTTCCTGAACATGGTGATATGGGTCTTTCTTACCACCACATCCACTGTATCTGGCAGAGAGTAGATGCTCAGATATTACTATTGGCTCAATGAGGAGAGGAGTAGAAAGAAATGATAGGAAAGAAATAATAGTAAAGTCATGAGGACATTTTTTCTGTGTGTGTGATAAGGACTTGAGTGTTAATCTTGTAAGTATTGGGTGATACAATTTTTCAATAGGGAAATGGTATGATTAATGGTTTTTTAAAAAATAGGAGCAGGGGACTTGGACTCAAGTGGGAAGAGACAGAAGGCAGAGAATCCAATTAGGATGCCATAATAATCAAAATTAAACATGAAGGTATGAAATACGATTTAGTCACCATTTTATTGAGTATTTACTATGTACCAAGATTCAGTAAACTGCCACTTAAGTAAAGTTTTTAGGGGTCCAGTGGTCAGGTTCAGGCTGGGACATCTACTCCAGAGCAAAAGATAAATTGCTACATCCTGCATCCCCTGCTAAACAGAAGGAAGCACAACAGCTGTTAGGATTCTTAGGGTTCCGGAAGCAACACATTCCATGTCTAGGAATTGTATCCTGTACCACGTACCGGGTAACATAGAAAGCTGCCAGCTTTGAGGGGGCCTGGGAAGAACATGTCTCTGCAGTCAGCACTCCTTCATAGGCCATATGATTTGGCTGACCCTATGGTGTTGGAGGCGTCAGTCGTGGGAAAAGAAGGAGTGTGGGGTTTATGACAAGCCCCAGGGGGATAATCACATTGCAGGGATAATCACATTGCAGATGGAGCAGGACCAGGCCATCTGCAGCAGGAACTTTTATGCCTTTCAAGAAACAGCTCCTGCTGTGTTACTGAACCCCAGTAAAAATAAAACCCGGCTATTAGACACCAAGTGATGATGCTTCCAGAACTACCCCTTATGATCAGTTTCTATTGGACTTGTCATGCTTTAATGTTGGGTGAACCCAGCAGTGGTCCATTTTAAGATGAAAATGGGTATCTGAGATTGAGCTTAAGCTGGACCAAGACATATGAGCAGTTGCATGAGGAGGTGGCCTCGACTCCCATGTCACTCTCCAGGTTGGTAGTAGCACCATCCCTCAGATTGCACCTGTGGCCATGTGGGGAGTCCTGCACAACCAGTCAGTAAGGGGAAGAAAAAGTCCTTGGTTCACAGTCAGTTAAAATGGTAGTTGGGGGGCGGGCCACAGTGGCTTGGCAGGCAGAGTTCTTTTATCTGCCATGCCAGAGACCTGGCTTTGATTCCCGGTGCCTGTCCATGCAAAAAAAAAGAAAAAAGGTAGTTGGGTACAGTCTGAGAATGGATGGCAGGTGCACTATAGCCACATTTAAAGGTGGGCTTGAAAGACTGTGTCAGGGAAAATCTAATCGTGGAGCTTTGACTGTTGAACCTGATCATCCCCTTTGTGTATAAGAAGTGGCCTCAGGTGAGGATGTGAGTATATATACCTATACATGTATGTATGTATGTAGGTGTATATGCACATCCACCTACGTACACACATCCGGACAGTGGTGAATGGTCTGTTTGGTTGGTCAGAAGCCTAAAAAGAAGAGAAATGAAAGATTGCATACAAGGAGGTCTGTGATAGAGACATGTGAATGGACATTTGGGAATTGGGATGAAGTGTGAAGATTTTTATGTCACATGTAATGTCCACCAGAAAGCAGGCATCCACAGTGGAAGAGCCATTGAATAACAGACAAAATGATTTGATTAGTTGATGTCAGCCAGCCTTGTCATTGGTCACCATTAACTGGCATGATGGGTATATGAATGGTGTGCTCAGAGAGAGGATGGAAGCTACACATGAAATTAACAGCATGACTCCCATTTACCAATTGCCACATGGATCTGCTCGGAGCTGAAGTAGACAGTGGCAGCCATAGAGGTTCATTGCTAGGTGTTCCTTTAAGAAAAAATGCACTCTGCAGTTGCTAGGAATGAAGTTAGCTGGTAATCTCCAGCTGCAACACCTTCTGGATCCAGTCAGCATTTGAGCGGTGGTCATTCTCTGTTCTCAGGCAGCCTCCAGGCAACGACTGAGCCCAATGAGGGTAATGGGGTTTGACCCTTTCTGCCTAACATTGAACTTTTCTATCAGCAATCTTCAATCTAGAGCCCCTAATTGGGTAAACTGAGACTTTTGCAGCGCTACGCTTCACTCTAAGGCTCTTCCAACCCTTCCTTCCTTTCTCCTCTCTTTTTACAAGTTTCAAAACTGGATCACATTTGAAGACTTTCCTTACCTATTTTTTTCCTTTTCCCCTTAATTTTTCATAGGCTCTATCCCAAGTAAGTCTTTTGCTCCTGTACCTTCTTAGCAACTACTTCCTAGGAGACCCAATAGATGCAGAGGCTTTTCAATTTTTCATCATTGTAACGACAATGGACACAACTTTAATTTTTGAAGCTCATAATATCTGAATAATTCCATTATCTGTCTTTTGCCTCTTTGCTTTGAGCATTTTCTTATATAGTACATTTTCATCCTTAATCTGAAATGTAAATCAGTCACAAAAAATATATTTGAGTATGTTGATGATAAGGTCTCAGTATAACAATTTCACAAAGTATTTATTTTAATGTAAGTTCTTACTCCTAGTTAAATGTATCTCCATATAATAAAATATATATTAAAGATAATTGTCTAGTGTTAAAATATCCAATAATTGTAGGCTGTATCATGGAAACTTTAAATGCAGCCTCAATGTAGTTTGAATATAGTCACAAATTTTTCATTATGTCAATGTCTGGCAAAGCAGGTATTCAATAAATATATGTTGAATGAATGAGCAACTCAAATAATTGGCATACAATAATTGGTCAATTCTTAAAAGGGATAGTATCGAATTATACTACCTTGACTTGATTAACTACTTAATGCAAGCAGATCAGCCAGAAAGGTTCCCAATGTGCTGTCAGACAAGAGAAAGAGATATGCATCAGTTTTTAAAAATGCAATTTTATTGAGATATATATTCACACACCATATAATCATTCAAAGTGTACAATCAGTGGTTCCCAGTATCATCATATAGCTGTATATTCATCATCACAATTGATTTTTGAACATCCTCATTACTCCAAAAAAAGTAAAAATAAGAATAAAAATAAAAGTAAAAAGAGCACCCAAAACATCCTATATCCCCCAAAGCCCCTATTATTTATTTATTTATTGTCCATACACTGGACAAAGGGAGTGTCAGTCAAAAGGTTTTCACAAGTATGTGGTCACACCTTAAAAGCTATATAGTTATACAATCATCTTCAAGAATCAAGGCTACTGGGTTACAGTTCAACAGTTTCGGCTATTTTTTTCTAGCCTCTCCAAAACACCAAAAACTGAAAAAAGATTTCTATATAGTGCATAAAAATAACCTCCAGAATGACCTCCCAACCCTATTTGAAGTCTCTTAGCCACTGAAACTTTATTTTGCTTAATTTCTCTTCCCCCTTTTGATCAAGAAGGCTTTCTAATTCCATGATGCCAGGGCCAGGCTCATCCCCAGGAGTCATATCTCACATTGCCAGGGAGATTTACATCCCTGGAAGCCACGTCCCACATAGAAGGGAGGGCGGTGAATTCACTTGCTGAGTTGGCTTAAAGAGAGAGGCCACATCTGAGCAACAAAAGAGGTTCTCTGGGGGTGACTCTTAGGCATAATCATAAGTAGGCTTAGGTTCTCCTTTGCAAGAATAAGTTTCCTAAGGGCAAGCCCCAAGATCAAGGGCCTGGCCCATCAAATTGGCAGTCCCAAATGCTTGCAAGAATAGCAGGTCTTTCCAAGGTAGGGAAGTTTAATATTTCCACATTTTTCCCCAGTGCCTCATGGGGACTTTGCAAATGCCTTTTAAATCTTCTGCCAAGACTACTCTAGGATATATCAGGGCATCACACCAACTTGTACAAACCAACAAGATCTTAGTCCCTAGTCAAGGTTCCATGTAATTATGGTGTTCAAATAAGCTCACCTTACAAGTTAGATCAGCTAGTGTGCTACAAAAATATAAATTTTGTGCCAAATGAACATCTCTTGTGCCTCAGTTTTGAGGAAGTCCAGATGGGATGATGTTTCACATTCTGCTAAGGTTAGCAGTGTAGAATGTGCCCAAGGCAAGGATTGTGAGACATGTTACAAAGAAGTTTCCTGAACAAATTCCATAAGAATTCATTGTCACATTGTTGGGAGGTGGGGTCTCTGGAAGCAGATGGGAGATGGAGTTTAGAATGTAAAAGGAAGAAAGAGGAAGCAGGATAGGGCAGAGGGAGAATTCTAGATGACATCACAGTTTAACGAAGCTGTGGCCACCCCAGTTGTGGAGTGCTGGAGCAAGTACTACTAATTAGTGTCACCACTGTCAAGACAAAATGGTTATACCTTCTATCCTAGCCTCGTCCAGTCACGGGATGTGGACTGCCCGAGGAAGAGCACGACCTTGTGAACTGGACCTTGCTTGCTGACTGCATTCTCCACAACTGTGTAGCAAGTCCTTTCTTGAAGGGATCTGGGAGGTTCACCTTTCTGTCTACCATGCATGCATTTATAATAATGGCTGTCCTTGGTGCCTGGCATTATCTCCAAAGTGCCATGGCTTCCTCCCTCCCTCCTTCTCTTTCTTGTTTTTTTTTTTTTTTTTGAGTTAAAATAGGTATTTTATTGAATGTAAAGTATAAGTGTACAATTGAATGCGTTTTGGCAAATGTGTACACCCATGTTACAAACACTCCAATTCATAGACAGGATATTTTTTACTATTCCTGTAAAATTCCCTCTTTTTCCCTCCTAATCAATCCCTTCTCCAAACTACCCTGTGCCCTGAAACAAAAATTGTTCCCATCTCTATTGCCATAACTTATTTTTGCCTGTTCTAGAACTTCATGTAAATGAAATTCTAAAGTATATATCTTTTGTATATGGTTTCTTTTGTTCAATATGATTTTGAGATTCACGCACTTGTTTGTTTCAGTAGTTTGTTTTTATTGCTGAGCAGTATTCCACTGAACGAATGAATGTACTGAGATTTGTCCATTATACTACTGACAAATATTTAATTTTTTTTTACTCTTATGAATAAAGTGTTATGGATAGATTCGTACAAGTGTTTTGTGAACACATATTTCCATTTCTCTTAGGTCAATATCTTGGAATGGAATTGTTATATCATGTGTAAAATGTATGTCTATCCTTATATGGAAACTACTGAACTGTTTTCAAATGATTATATCAGTTTACATTCTCACCAGCAATATATGAGAGTTCAGTTGATTTACATCTTTCATTTATTCATTCTAAAATGAGTGTGGAATATTTCAGAGTGGTTTTAACTTGTATTTTCCTGATGTTTATGATCTTTTCATGTATTTATTATTCACTTCTCTTCTTTTGTGAAGTTTCTGTTTAAGTCTTTCTCCCCTTTATTAATTACTTAAATTTGTTGTAGTAACATATATATATATAAATTTCCCATTTTAATCATTTTTTTTGCTTTTTTTCCTATGTATATATTTTTTTGTTTTTTCCTGTAAAATACCCCATTTCTTCCATAACTTATAAACATGATTTACACCGAGGGGTAGGTGGGAAATAAGTGGGGGTGGACTGCCAGAGATGGGGAAGCTCCTCTTCTTGCTGTCCCCACAGGATGGGCTCTGGGCCCTTTGGGGGGGTAGGGAGCCCGAACACTTCTCTCTGAGTTGCCTGGCCACTTCTGCCCCTGGTGCTCTGGATCCTGAAGTCTCCAGAATCCCCTCCTCAGCTGCTGGGATGATGGAGCCCCTCCTTTCCTGTACTGACCCGACCCCGGAGGAGGGGAGGAGGAGGGGGAGTTGAAGGAGGGAAGAGTGTGGAAGGTGGGGCCAGAGGGGCACAGCCAATGGTAAGGCCAAAATTGCAGTGGTACTTGTTCTTGCTGTGATTCAGGAAGGCCTCGAGTGCCAGGGCAGGGGAAGGGGTGGGAGCTTCTTCTCCAGTATGGCACCCACGATCCAGCTGCTGTCCACAGAGTCTTTGAAGAGGGGGTTGGCCTTGTGCAAGTCCAGCTGGTACCTGAAGGAGACACTGATGTCCTTGATACACTAGCTGGCCTCAAATTCCACTCCAACTTGCAACTAGTCACTGGCTTTGTGGTAATATGCTGCTTGCATGCCAACCTGGCCCAATGTTACTATCATTAGCCACTTGTTCAGTGTGTACTTCCCAGCTAGAGACATGATGGTGCCCTTCTCTCCAGGCCACCAGTGGTAGACCAGTTCTCCATCTAGAGCCACACAGAGCATGATGCTCTGGAGGCAACAGACCCACAAGGACATCTGGGCTCCCCAGGATGATGGTCATCTTAGCCATTTTAAGTGTACAGTTCAGTGGCATTAATTACATTCACAGTTGCACTACCATCATTGCCATCTATCAATAAAACTTATATCACCACTAACAGAAACTCCTTAATAAATAGTAACTCCCCATCCCGCCTTCCCTTTCCAGCTTCTTCTAGCTCTAATCTACATTTTGTCTATGAGTTTGCCTGTTCTATTATATATAAATTGAATCATTTAATATTTGTCCTTTTATGTCTGTCTTATTTCACTCAGCATAAGGTTTTCAAGGTTCATTCTTAATGTAGTATGTATCAGAACCTTGTTCCTTTTTATGGCTGAATAAAATAAAGTCCGTTTATCCACATCCTACATTTTGTTCATACATTCATATGTTGATGGACACTTGGGTTGTTTCCAAATTTTGGCTATGGTGCGTAATGCTACTATGTATCTAAGTCCCTGTTTTCAATTATTTGGACACACACCTAGAAGTGGGACTGCTGGGTCATATGGTAATTCTATATGTAACTTTTTGAGGAAAAGTCAAACTGTTTTCCACAGTGGCTGCCCCATTTTACATTCACACCAACAATATGACAAGAATTCCTATTTTTCTGCGTTCCAGCCAACACTTGTTTTTTCCAGTTTTTAAAAGAATAGTCATACTAGTGGGTGTAAAGTGGTATCTCACTGTGGTTGGTTTTGCATTTTCCTAATGACAAATCATGTTGAGCAACTTTTCATGTGCTTGTTTGGCCATTATTATATCTTTGGTGAAGTATGCATTCAGGTCTTTTGCTCACTTTTAATTGCATTCAAGTTTTTCCCAGGTTTTAAATTATTATTTTTTAAAAATCTTGTGTTGTAGGAAAAAATTGGATTCAAGCCCTTTGTGACATTGTATTGGTATATATATTATATATAAATATAAAAACTTGACTTCATTTTCTTTAATTTTTTTTCAGAGTAAAAGTATTTTTTAACTGTTAGAGCTATGTTTATCCCTTTTTTCTTTTATGATTAGTGCTTTTTGTGTCCTGTGAAATATTAGCCCTTCCCAATATTGCAAAGATATTCTCCTTTGTTTTCTTCTAGAAGACCTATAGGTCTGTCTTTATATATATATATATATATATATGTATAACTTCTATTTTTTTTTAACTTTTTCATTCTATAGTATAACATATATACAAAGCAAAGAAATTAAAAAGCAAATAGTTTTCAAAGCACTCTTCAACAACTAGTTACAGGACAGATCCCAGAATTTGTCATGGGCTACCATACGATCCTCTCAGATTTTTCCTTCTAGCTGCTCCAGAATATAGGAGGCTAGAAGGAATAATTTTTTTTTTATCATCACAATAGATTTTTTTCCTTTTTTTGTGAAAAATAACATGTATACAAAAAAGCAATAAATTTCAAAGCACAGCACCACAACTAATTGTAGAACATATCTCAGAGTTTGACCTGGGTTACAATTCCACAATTTTGGGTTTTTACTTCTAGCTGCTCTAAGATACTGGAGACTAAAAGAGATATCAACTTAATGATTCAGCATTCATATTCATTTGTTAAATCCTATCTTCACTGTATAATTCCACCATCACCTTTGATCTTTCCATCCCTCTCTTTAGGGGTGTTTGGGCTATGGCCATTCTAAATTTTTCACCTTGGAAGGATCTGTCACTAATCTAGGGTAGGGTGATGGAACTATTTGATGTTCTGGAGAGGCTGGGCTAAGTTTCAGGACTTATCTGGACCAGGGACCCATCTGGAGGTTTTAGGTTTCTAGAAAGTTACTCTAGTGCATGGAACCTTTGTGGAATTTTATATATTGCCCTAGGTGTTCTTTAGGATTGGCTGGAATGGTCCTGGTTGGGGTTTGGCAAGTCATTATAGTAGCAAGGTCTGATTGAAGCTTGCATAAGAGCAACTTCCAGAGAAGCCCTTTGACTCTATTTGAACTCTCTCTGCCACTATACTTTATTAGTTACACTTCTTTTCCCCCTTTTGGTCAGGATGGAATTGTTGATCCTATGGTGACAGGGCCAGATTCATCCCTGGGAGTCATCTCCCACATCGCCAGGGAGGCTTTCACCCCTGGAAGTCATGTCCCATGTAGGGGGGAGGGTAATGATTTCCTGTGGGGTAGCTGATGGCTGGGGGTAAGTGGCCATACTGAGTCAGTCACACAGACACATAGCACATAGCACACCACTCAGGAGACAACCCTCAGAAGTGAGCGGAAGGTGTCTGCTTTATTGAGGAAGTGCACAGGCTTATATAGGCTGGGAGCATGCAGGAACACGTGTCAGGCTGGGATTGGTCACCGCTGTTGCTAGGGTGGAGGGCAGATTTCTGGGATTGGTCACTGTTGTTGCTAGGGTGGAGGGCAGATTTAAGGTCAGCCATTTTGTGTTGCCGTGCATCAGCCACAGCAGCCATGTTGGCAATATGGCTTCTCCAACACTTTCCCTTGCAGAGTTGGGCTTAGATAGACTGAGGCCACATCTGAGCAACAGTAGAGGTCCTCCAGAAGTAGCTGTTAGGCATGCCTATAGGTAGTCTAAGCTTCTATGTTACCTACAAAAGCTTCACAAAAGTAAGCTCAGGATCGAGGGCATGGCCTATTGATTTGGGTGTCCCTAAAGTTTGACACAGTATCATGGGATTCCCTGATGGTAAGGTTTAATAGTGCCATATTCTCCCTTCCCTCAAGGGACTTTGCCAATACTTTTTGATCATCTGCTTAATATACTCTAGGATATATTCAGGTATTATATTAGGCTATACAGGATTAAAGGATCTCTTTCTTATTCTGGACTCCCTGTGTTTCAATTGTTCAAATGAGCTATACAGATAAGTTGAATGAGATTATGCACTACAGAAAATTTCAGTTCCAGACCAAAGAGTATGTGTAGTTCTAAAATATAGACACTGTCTTCCTTACCCCTATGTTCTGAATTACTTTAATCCCAACCTGATTGGCTTCATTCTTATCTCTAAATGTCAGGTTTTCTCTCTCTCTCTCTCTCTCTCTCTATATATATATATATATATATATATCATATATATATATATATAAGATATATATATAAGATATATATATATATATCATATATATACATAACAGCCTCTCAAAATCCATAAATAATAATCACCACTCTGGACTTAATGTGTCTGCTCTAAAAGCCTACACTCTAGGCCCACTTTCTTATAAGCATTCTCTAAAGGTGACCATACAGAACAATACATTGTTGTTCTTTTGTCCATGGCTTATTTTGCCTCACCAAATGTTCCACGTGTTTATTCACATTGTTGCACGCCTCACAACTTTGTTCCTTTTTGTAGCAGCACAACCTTTGTTCATAAGTATGCATCATTGTTCACCAATCTACTTCTCAGTCAGTGCATCCCTCAGCCACCTGCTTCCATCAGACATCATGTATAGTGTCCAAAATCCACAGTCCATCATCATTCTCAATTTTAGATAGTTTCATTGTTCCCAAGAGAAAGAAAACCGATAAACATACCCTCACCAAATAGGAAAACTAAACCTCCTCTTAACTCTTGTTCCTCCCCCCCATTATTTACCTCTGCTGTTGCTGTGGTAGTGCTGATGGTTTCCTTTTGAACATAGCTCATAGCATGCAATAGCAGTTTTCTTCCATACCCTGGGCTTAAAATATTCTTTGCACATGAATCATATCTTTGAAGTAATTCTTGGAAGAACTAATTCATATTTCTAGTGTTAACCAGTGGCCTATACAACCCCTTTCAATCTTGTTCATCAATGGTCTGTCTTTTTTATTTAGATTTTATGAGTCATATCAAAATAATGTTTATGTATTGTGTGAGATAAGATTGACGTCAAGTTTTTCATATTTGAATATTCACTTGTTATAGTGCCATTTGTTAAAAAGACCATAGCAGCACTTAGTACATAGTTGATTTTGTTTCACTTTTGGAGCAAAACTTTTCTGACTTCTTTATCTAATGCTTCATGAATTATGAAGTTTCCCACTGTGATTGCTGGGAACAGAAAATATTTCAATTGGAGCTGAAGGGATACAGATTGTGCAATAGGACTGAAGGTAAAAACTCAGAAATGGACAGCACAATACTACCTAACTGTAGTACAATTATGTTAAAACACTGAATGAAGCTGAATGTGAGAATGATAGAGGGAGGAGGGCTGGGGGCACAAATGAAATCAGAAAGAAAGATAGATGATAAAGACTGAGATGGTATAATCTAGGAATGCCTAGAGTGTATAATGATAATGACTAAAGGTACAAATTTAAAAAATGCTTTTGCATGAGGAAGAACAAAGGAATGTCATTACTGCAGGGTGCTGAAAATAGATGGTAATTAATATTTTAAAATTTTACCTTATGTGTGAGATTAAAGCAAAAAATGTTTATTTGGTACAAAACTTATATTTTGACTAGTGCATTTCATAATATAACTTATGTAGACAGCTTAATTGAACACCATAAGTACATGGAACCTTGAGCAGGACATGAGATTTTGTTGGTTTGTCCAGAGTGATGCCCCAATAAATCCCAGAGTGATTTGAACAGTGAATAAAAAAGTATTTGCAAAGTCCCTTACAGGAATGGTGAGAAAGGGGGAAAATTCAAAAAAAAAAAGAAAATACTTCCAGCCCTGTGTGAGTTCTGAGTAGTGTTGTCTCAAATACTTATACACGGTTCTTTCCTCAACCTTGGGTAATCCCTCATATGCATCCACCGATTAATACTCATCTGAAGACTTGAGGGGGAGTCTCTGAAGATCTCCAGTGTTTTCACTCAGTGTGATTCTCTCTTCTCCATCACTCTGCCCTGTGAACTCTAGCCACCTTGATCTCCCAGGACTCCCAGCTCCTCTGTTTTAACTCAGGAGAAGGCTGGAACCAGCCTGGTTTTCCCTCTCTGCACCACAGCCTAGAAATTCTCTCCAAAGAGTAGTCTCAGGTAATCACAGGGCTCACTTCATTTGTTTCTCATCTCTCAAGGATCACTCTCCTTTGTTGCCTGGTATCCAGTATCTTCAAAATCATTATCTACATATATTGTCCAGATTTTAGTTGTTTCAGGTGGTAGGGTAAATCTAGTTCCTATTACTTCATCTTGGCCAGAAGCCCTCTGGAGTTAATTGGAAATCACCTCTTTTTGTACAAAATGTTGGGGGATCTAGAAAAATCTGTGATTACTATTATTTGAAATTGAACTAGAAAGAGAAATGGAATAAGTGTCATGCTGGGTAAGTGTGTGTGTGTGTGTGGTTCTTATTTAAAATATGCTTTAGATCAAAGGTCTGCACATTTTTTTAAAAGGGTTAGATAGTAAATATTTTAGGCTTGATGGTCAAATGGCTTCTGCCTCAAAGACTCACCTTTGCTTTTGTAGTGCGAGAAACAGTCATAGACATTACATAAATGAATAGGCATGGCTGTGTTCCAATAAAACTTTATTTACAAAATAGGCACTGGCCCATGGGCTGTGATTTGCTGACCCCTGCTTTGGATAACATAAAATTTGATTGAAATTTAAATATGAATCCTCAATATCTAAGTTATCACGTGGTGGTTTTACTTTTCCTTTGAACAACTTTTTTTTTTTAGGTGCATTGTCTGGGAATCCTACTTGGATCTCCCACATGGAAGGCGAGCATTCTACCACTGAACCACCTCTGCACCCTCCTTTGAACAATTTTAAGTGACATACAAAATAAAAAACATATGTAAGCATTAACATATAAAAAGTCTCCTTGACATACCTCCTCTCACAGTTCTTAATTTATTTGTTCATTGGGAAGTAATGAACTTAACCCTTTTACCTAATAGAATGAATATCAAAATTGACCCAAATTCTGAAGACAATATCCAAAAGTATAACTTTACTATAACCATACCTAAATGTCATTATTATAAACCTTGACAAACAAACATACAAACGTACCTAAATGTCTATTTTTGCTAAATTTTCCAGACAGTTAAAACTCCCTAAATCACTTGTTTCTGGGAGGCATTTTGTTTCTCCACACCCTCACCACCACTTCCAGTACTTCACACTCATTAGGGTGAGTGACGGAGAGAAGGGAGCTCACAGAAGGGGGCTGTGATCATGGGGACAGAGTGCATTGGTCACGGTGGGGGAAAGGACACATATGGTAAGCCCAACACAAAGGTACCTCTCATCCTGCTGTCTCTCTCTGTTCCTTTTTCCTAACTCTGCAATCCTATTTTTCTGTTTTCTTCTTTTTTTAAACAGTTTTAATCACACCATACAAACCATCCAGTGTATAATCAAATGGCTCTTAGTATAATCACAGAGTTATGCATTCACCACCACAATCAGTTTGAGAACACTCTCATTGTTTCAGGGAAAAAAAAGCCCATATCCCTTATACCTTGCTATTATTGATGCTTAGCTTTACAGTACCCTTGTTACAACTGATGGAAGAATTTCCCAATGTTACTGTTGACAATAGTCCTTAGTTTGCATTAATTGTATTTTTCCCTTATACCACCCTATTATTAATACCTTGTAATAGTGTTGTACATTTGCTCTAGTTCTATGAACTAGAAATCCCTGAGGTAGTAGGAGTCCAAGGTAAACTAGACTATACTACAGTGGCTGGTCCTGATACCCTATAGGCACCATTAAAATACACTGCAAATATGTCCTCGTTAACACTACTTTTACCCAGGTGTCTCAGCATGGCTTCTCCCACTGCTATGTCCAGTTATCTTAATTTGCCTCTTTTTTCTCCTAGCTCCTTGCCTCCTTAACTTCCTCCGGGGTCGTATAAGAAAACTATCCTGAGTAGCGGTCAACCAAAAGTTTCTGCATCAACATCACCACCTGCCAACCTCACCAAACCTGCAGCCAGCCTCTCCTCTCTCCCGACCCTAACAATTTCAGCCCATAGCCCCACGCCGCCCCACTACAGCAGGAAATAGCTAGAAAGATCTCGATGCCGTACTATCACAAAAAGGCTGGAATGTTAGGTTGGGGGAACAAGGGAGTGCTCTATGGCTGGACTCATGAAGTTACTTGAACGGGAGGTGAATCGTTACAACCAAGGTCTTTACCACCCGCTGCTCAACCCACTAGCATAATAATCCTTTGTTTAATGCGCCGCCCCTTTCATGCCATCACCTAACCCCTGCCCTTAAAAACTGCACTTGACAAAGCCGGTGAGCAGCCTCACCTCACTCCACCTTGGGTTCAGTGAACTCTGCCCGGGAGCACAGCCAATAAAGCACATTCACTTAAAATCTTTTCGTCTACTTTCCTTTCTCTCAAATACCTCATATCTTAAAACCTTTCACCTCCCTCCCTCTGTGAGCCCAGCCCTGACCAGGCTCGGGGCAGAGGCCCGGGGCAGCGCGGCACGAAGAGGCCTGCGGGCCTGCAGGGCGGGCAGTGGGAGCACGCGTGGGGCTGGCGGGCGCCTGTCTCTATATGGCGGTGGCTCCGCCGGGCCTGGCTGTCCGGCTCTCGCGCTCGGCCGCCGCCCGTCCCTATGGGGTCTTCCACAAGGGGCTGACCCGCATGTTGCTCATCTTCGACAATATATGATTTCTTTGACTCTTTAAAGCCCAGATTTTCAGAGCAAACAATAGGATGAAAGGAAATGTTTTCAAGTGTGCAAAGTGCATCCAATGATCTGCAGATGACACTGGGTTTACTGGCTCCATGAGCTCGCAGATTAGTAAATCTGTTATGCCATAGTTGAGGCTCAAGCAGAACAATAAAAACAGTAGGATAAATTAAAAAAAAAGTATCTGTTGCATTTCAATCCATGCTAATTATGAAATATTTGACCATAAAAATCTAGCTATTTATAATGAACACATTTAAGGGCTGAGTCATAGAATTTTAGATTGATTCTTCGTTTTAGGGTTATGGGTCACTGTGTATATCTAAAAAATGTGGACCCTATTCTCCAGGAGACATGCACATGTTCACATTTTTACTATATGTATGTATATGTGTGCATGCAGTTTTAAAAACTACTTCACAGACAGCAGAAATTAATTCACATATTCTTCCTTTAAGTTTCCAAGCATGTCTGATGCATTTTTGATTTTGAGGAAAAAAAAAAAACCAATGGAAAATAGTACTTGAAAGGCTCTTAAGAAGCAATAATTAATGTGCATGAAGTTATCTCAATAAAAATTAAAAAATAAAGGAAGCAATAATTAACATATCTTCCTTCTAGTGACATACACAACTCTAAATTTCCCCTTCCAACCACAATCACACTCATAATTCAGTTCTGTTTATTACAGAAAAGGATTAGGCCTTGAAGAGGCAATGGAGAGGTAGATGGACTTTCCATGTGTCTTTGTTATCTTAGTCCTTTGCATGGTCACTGCCTATAGTAGGGATGGATGGATGGATGAATGGACGGATGGACGAATTAAAATAAAGGATATGGGAGGTAAGAGAGATTATAGAGCATGAGAAAATTAATATGCTTAAAAATAGTGACTGTTAGAGAAACTTATTTTATTAATATGTATGCAAATGCATGATACCTTGTTTACTGCATTTTTTATGACAAATGAGTATCTTAAGAAAAATGATTTATTTAAGACCACTTAGTTTGCAAGATACGAAGATCTACTTGAATTACGTTTAGGATAAGGATGTCAGAATATCTTATTGTCAACTTCCAAATATCTAAAAGGAGGAGTTGTATCTTTCAATTGGAAATTTAGAAATGACCAAGAAAATGAAGAGTTACAAGCTAAAGACGTTATATTTAACCTACTATTACTCCAAACCCACCATTATTTGTTGTTCAGTCTTGAACAAATTAAAATTCTCAAGTTTGTGTTTTCTCATTTAGAGAATATTTATATCTTCCAGTCATTGTAAGGTTTAAACGAAAACTTTCATTAAAAAAAAAAAAAGCTCAGTGATTGGCTATTATAGGAGCTCCACTATAATATTAGTTTCCATTTTCATTTCTTTCCTGGAAAAATGAGAATAATTCTATTTTGTCTGTGCAACATTATCTGATTTGATGCTCATGATAATAAATTATGTGGATGGATTGTTAAAATTTCATAGGGGTTTACAAGTACTTGTTTGGTACTAATATCGACCACTCAAGGTAATCGTTCAGCAAATGGGACCCAGAAACTTTCAGAAGCAGTCTTTTAACAAAATTTATAAATCATATCAAGTCAAGGATATAAATTCATTCATGCACACAAAAGTGAAGATTAAATTCAATTACATGCCAACACAAAAATAAAATACAATATATAAATCTTTAAGACATTGTGAACTTTAATTTAAAAATAGATGAAAAGTTGCCATTTAATTCTGAAGACATTTCTGTAACAGCTTCACTCAGTCTTTGATTTCTCAGTAGGAAGTTGTCTTTCATTGCTTACTTCAAAACAGACAGAAAATTTCATTTCTAATAGTCTATACAAGTAAGTAGCTTTATAATTCTTTCCAGGCTATATTTTTAAAAAGGGTCCACTGAAATAATGTGAACTTGTTGTGTAATTGTTTCATGTTTTTGGAGTTTGTGCAAAGTGTAAAATGTTCAATGAGAAAGAAAGAGTGCCTAGAATGAAACTGTTAGAGCCAGAAAGAATCTTATCCTTTAGATCATGGTTTTCAAACTTCTCACCATTAGTTTTCAAATTTCTCACCATTATAGCTGAAGAATCTGAGAATACAGGACTGTTTGAGTAATTGAACCACAGCTACAAAGCAGTTAGTAGAAAATTTGGAACTACAACTTAGAGGGGTCTATCCAGTTCTGTGGCATCCTGCGTAGTTTGGAAAGTGTCAGAAGTTGGCCTGTATACAGGTTACAGGAGCTTGCTAATTGCCAGTACATACGCAGTTAGGGTGCCATGAGGACACACTTCAGAAGCACCTCTGTGTTCCCAAGCAGGTTGTAGTTTCCATGCTGTGAACAATTGTACTAGCCATACTTCAAAGCAGAACATAGAAGGGCACAGCAACTAGAATAAATTCTTGAATGGGTGGATTCTAGGAGCATGGTTATATTTGCCCTCTCATAGACATATTGTCTACTGGATGCCAGATGAAAACAAAATCCCACACATATATTTTCTCACTTATTTTTTTATTAAGAAAGTATTGTATTGTATCTAGCAGCACCCAAATAGCCAATGATGTGACTCTAAAAATTCTACTCACCCTTAGGATATTTTCATGGAAAATGTGATTTTGTTTGTGAAATACAGTTAAAATTGTTTTGTTGAATATTTCCACAAATAAATTCAGATGATTTTTTTTATTCATTGCGGAGTGAGATCTTACCATCCTGAGGTTATCAACCCAAACAATTTATTTGTACATGAAAATAAAATGAACTTATATTAAGTTCTTGTTATCTTTCTTGGATGCTAAAAAATAATCTTCATAACTATTTTTTGCATACCTATTTTAAATTATGAAAAGATTTAAATTCAAACTTTGCTTTTCTTATAAAATCTATACATGTTTATTTTTAAATTAAAAAATCTGGACAAGTAAAAAAATGTTAAATAATTATTGGTCCCTAGATAGTGGGATTGCAGGTCAATATTTTGAAATTTACTTATGCTCTTACACATGTTCATTAAATATTCACTGTTTCCAAAATAATAATTTAGAATATATTGTTTTGAACTTTTAAAAATGTAATGGTATATCTTGACTATCTTTCTATGCCAATTAAAATTTCTTCTATAATATTTAAATGTCTGGCGTTGGTGTACCACAGATTTAGAAAGATTACATTACTCGATATTTAGATTTTTTTCAGTGTTTTAAAAATAAACCCTACTCTGATGAATATCCGTGTTGCTAAACGTTTGCAGTTACATTCATGTTGAGTTCCCTTAGGATAAATTCCAAGAAATGTTTTTCTGGGTCAACAAGAATATATATTTTAGAAGCTTTTGATTTATACAGCCAAATTTTCTTCCAGAAATAGTTTAATGTAAAGTTTATTTAAATAAAAACTGTAAGAAATATGCCACTTGTATGTGGCCACGATGGTGGTCTTGTTTAATAAAAAACAACAACAGGAAGTTTCCTATTAGGAAGTGGTAAGTAAGGAAGAAAAAAGACAGCGGTCACAGAGCAAGGACTGGAAATATTTTTTTTCAATATCAAGCTGAGTGGGATGACACTTGCCTATCCAAAAGAAGATTTCTGAAGACAAGAGGTTAAATCAGAGACAGTCACTGTTTTATTTCTTTCTCATGAGAAAGGGCACCCACCAGATAAGTGGAAGCAGGCGAGTGCCCCGGCTTTGCACGGGTAACAAAGATTGCCCCGTCCCTTGCTCACCCCTCCCCCATTGGCTGGGAGTTGTGGGTTTAGAGTGCAAAAGCTAGTCCAGTTAGGAAGAGACACGACCCTCCCTTAAGAAGGTCTGAGGTTATAGTTACAGCCCCTTTGTGGATGTGGATTCGGGGAAATGGACCAGCCTAGAGGAACGCAAAACTTAGTTTGTGCTTATCAGAATTTAAACAAGGAACCAGGATGTGGGAGGTTGGGCAAGCAGATCTGAGCCATTTTTTCTCCTGAAAAGAGGCCATTTTCCCTATTTCCCTTAAAGCCAAGATCTATTTTTATAGTTTGGAATAGACTTTATTTAGAAGAGTAGGCATAATCGTCATGACAATAGATTGTGGGTGAGAGTTTTCTTTGCCTTCCCAAAGTCTCATTCTCTCACAGCCCTCATTCTTTCCCACTGTTCTTCTATTTATATTCCCCATCTCTCCATTCAGATATTCTTTCTTCTGTATATGGCACCAGTGGCATTTGACTGGATGTCCTCTGATGGTCTTTTCATTGTGAAGCTCATCACCTAGTTCAGTTCGTAGACCAGGGAGAGTCACAGCTGACCTGGTATCTTGGCACAGCACCGTGAATTTCACCAATGCCCACTAGCTGACCAGTTCATCTACCTCTGCCAGTGGGATGGCTTCAGGACCCTGATATCATCTGTGTTTTGAAAGAGTTAATTTTTGAATTATCTAATATGGATTTATTTGTTTGTTTGTTTTTAGTTTTTACCATATCAGGATGTAAGAGGTGTCTGCTTTCTCCATTTAACTAGTAACATTCATCACAAAAACATTCATTAGGGAGTGATGTCATAAAAACAGAACCTTTTATTATTTAAGCCTCCATTAATCTCTAAGTATGGCCCCAGGTTGCAGCATCAGCTGTCCCACCAGGGAATCTCTTAGAAATGTAAATTCTCAGGCCCCATCCCACACCTACAGAATCCAAGCATGCTGAGTTTTAACAAGTCCTTCAGGTGATTCTGATACATATATGAAGTTGGAAAACCACTGATGTAAGACAATAGTCTGCAGTTCTTAGGAGCTGTCCTTGTTAAATCAGGATTATCTTGGAAAAAACGTAATTTAGTAGTAGGAAAGCCTCCTCCCTTAGCTTTCCATATATTTGAGTTAGTTGTAGTACACAGAACCTGAAAGATAACTTTAAAATATGTGTTGGATCAACAATTTCTTCCTAGAAAATAATAGGAAAATTGTTGCTTCTAAAATTACTGTCACTGGAAAATCATGATTCTAAGGAGCACAGTTAGAGGCTCTATTATTCATTTAGCTGAATACAGCTGAAAGATGTTTCCTGTTTCTCTTCTTCATTTTCCCCAGGGGTTAGATTAGATGTACCTCCCCCATCAGATTTCTGGTTGCTATGACTAACACCTTTGACGTCATCATTCATTCAATTGTTTTCACTTGTAAAAACATAAAAATTCATGAGAACAACCGACTGTATTAGAATTCTCTCAAAAGTATTATCCAATTAAGACAGTGGACTGACTTTTTTTTTGATTTGTGAGAGTATCTTTATTGGATTAAATATGTCTTGGAAAAACAAATTAACTGCTAACATTTGTAGGTGCTATGTAGTTTATAAGCCGAGGATAAAAAAATGTTAATGAATGTGGGACACATGGCTGCTGGTCTTTATTCTTGAATCAAGAAAAACCAACCCAGTGAGAACAAGTACCTACTCCATCAGTCAGCTTCCCTAACCAGGGCTTTTCTGAGGATGCAGAGTCAGGTATGGAAAGACGTAAACTTTGAGCAGCAGGCCGCAAAGACCAGTCGAGTCAGGCACAGAGACGCTCCTTGATGCTTGGATATGTCTGGGTCTTGGACTCCCCCAGCAGGTCAGAGCTCCTCCTCCTGTACTTGTGAACTGAGTGCATGAGAGGCCATGGCTTCTGGAAGAAGGGAGAGTGGGGAAAAAGGAAAAAAACACAAAAATGAGGGATACAGAAATCATCTTTTACTATGCAAGCTTCCCCATGTTGTTTTGTTTCTCTATTGTTGATGAATGAGTACTAACACTAGGTAAATGAAATAAGAAAGAATTAAAATGATTCTTTCCAATTTGTCATAGTATTTAATTTTTCTCATGAGTGAGTATATTTTCTCTTCAGAAAAATGCATATTATTCTCAGGCTAAACTCATCCTCTTATCTAGGCACAAATTTCTGAGAGTAAGAATTGGCCTAAAGCTGGTAAAAAATGAATTAAGCTAGATATAAAACATATTATCAAGGGGTCTCAGTTATAGAGAGTATATTAGATTTTAATAAGGGAAAGAAATTTCTAAATAATTTGTACAGTAATTATTATGGTATTATTAAACAATAAATGAGTGGAGTTGTACAAATGACTCATTGCATGGGTGGTAGTAGTTGAAAACAAATGACTAAGATAAGGAATTAGTATCTATTCTATTTTAAAAAGCACTTGTACAAAATAAGCTTTTGGAAGAGAACTTAAAATATAAAAAGGCCTTTTTTGGAATATGTCTTGCACCTAGTTTATCATATTCGAACATGGATGCCTTTAGTAAGGTTGATTTTTATAAGTAGATCATGGTGTGAAGTCATGCAGTCAACAAAAATGTAATGAGTGTGGACATGCAGAGAGAAAGAGATGAATTTAAAACAAAGTGGTGGTTTAAAATGATGTATGCCCCCTAGAAAAGTCATGTTTTAATCAAAATCCCATTTCATAAAGGTAGAATAATCCCTATTCAATACTGTGTGTTTGAAACGGTAATCAGATCATTTCCCTGGATGATGTGATTTAGCCAAGAGTGGTTGTTAAACTGGATTAGGTGACAACATGTCTCCACCCATTTGGGTGGGTGTTGATTGGTTTACTGGAGTCCTATAAAAGAGGAAACATTTTGGAGAAAGAGATTCAGAGAGAACAGAGAAGAATGACATAGCCACAAGAGGCAGAGTTCATCAGCCAGTGACCTTTGGAGATGAAGAAAGAAAATGCATCCCAGGGAGTTTCATGAAACAGGAAGCCAGGAGAAGAAGCTAGCAGATGACGCCGTGTTCACCATGTGCTCTTCCAGATGAGAGAGGAACAATACTGTGTTCACCATGTGCCTTTCCAGATGAGAGAGAAACTGACTGTGTTTGCCATGTGCCTTCTCACTTGAGAGAGAAACCCTGAACATCATCGGCCTTCTTGAACCAAGGTATCTTTCCCTGGATGCCTTTGATTGGACGTTTCTATAGACTTGTTTTAATTGGGATATTTTCTCGGCCTTAGAACTGTAAACTAGCAACTTATTAAATTCCTCTTTTTAAAAAGTCATCCATCTCTGGTATATTGCATTCTGGCAGCTAACAAACTAGAACAGTGTCCTTTATAACATTTGTCTGACTGATAGAGGAGAAGGATTTACTCTTTCCTTAAACAAGGAATCACAAGCTTTGAGTTAATTTCATCCGTCAGGAAGGACTGAAACCAAATGATATAAATCACCAACTATAAAGGATCCCGAGTAAAGTTTGTTCAGAAAAGGGAGCAGTCTGTATAACAGTTCGTTGCTTGCAATCAGCACTGAATTTCATTTTAAGCATAATCTGCGCTATGGAAAATAATTGCTATAATCTCACAGAAATTATCATGCAAACAAAGGATACATTAATTATTACACTTAAGAGACTAGAAAACCACATTTGAAAATAATTTTAAGAGAAAGCCATAATTTCTGAGAGCACATTGAGGGCCATATTCAAAACAGATCTTGATACCTCCAATACTAGACTGGAACTGATTGAGTGACACCAAATTAGACATTTCCAATAAATTTATTAAAGATTCTCTATTTCTGAAGAAATTCTGAGTTACATATATATATTTTGGACATTTAAATTTTAATATTATAATGACCATAATCACTAATAATATCTGCATTGTTCTAAAATTCCAGATGTGCTTAGCTTAGTCTTCCTTTTTTTTTTTTATGGTTACATTTTTTAAAAACTTTTTTATTGTAACATATAACATATATACAAAGAAAGAAAGAAAAAAGCAGTAGTTTTCAAAGCACTCTTTAACAAGTAGTTACAGGGCAAATCCCAGAGTTTGTCATGGCCTACCATACGAGCCTCTCAGATTTTTCCTTCTAGCTGCTCCAGAATATAGGAGGCTAGAAGAAATAAATATTTTTTTTATCATCATGGTGCCAGGGCCAGACTCATCCCTGGGAGTCATCGCCTATGCCACCAGGGAGACTTTCACCCCTGGATGTTATGTTCTTCATAGGGGGAGAATGGTTGCATTTTTAATGCAATTTGATTGATAAATATTATATATTTACATACCATGTAATCATCCAAAGTGTACTATCAATGGTTCACAGTATCATAATATAGCTGTGCATTCATCTTCACAATTAATTTTTTTTCTTTTTTTGTGAAAAATAACATACGTACAAAAAAAAAGGAATAAATTTTAAAGCACACTGCAACAATTAGTTGTAAAACAGATTTCAGAGTTTGGTATGGGTTAAATTCTACAATTGTAGGTTTTTCCTTCTAGCTGCTCCAAGACACTGGAGATTAAAGAAATATCAATATAATGATTCAGCAACCATACTCCCTTGTTAAAGGTTACCTTCTCTGTATAACTCCACTATCGCCTGTGATCTTTCTCCCACTCCTTAGAGTTATTTGGGCTATGCCCATTCTAACATTTTTATGTTGGAAGGGGCTGTCAATAATGTGAGATATGGGGATACAACTAGTTGATGTTCTGGAGAGGTTAGCCCCTCTATGTTTCAGGACTTCTCTGGCCTAGGAACCTATCTGGAGGTTGTAGGTTTCTGGAAAGCAATCATAGTGCATGGAACCTTTGTAGAATCTCATATAAAACCCTAGGTATTCTTTAGGGTTGTCAGGTTTTGGTTGGAGTTTGGCATATTATGATAGGTAGCAATGTCTAGCTGAAACTTGTATAAGCGTAGCCTCTCAACTCTATTTGAACTCTCTCAGCCAGATACCTTATTTGTTACACTTCTTTTCCCCCTTTTGGTCAGGATAGCATTGTTGATCCCAAGGTGCCAGGGTCAGACTCATCCCTGGGAGCTATATCCCATGTTGCCAGG